>JAUZSV010196031.1:0-12811 GCA_034780495.1 Parotocinclus cesarpintoi
GGGACTATAATAAATAAATAAAATATAATATAATAAAGAAAATAATAAATTAAATTAAATTAAATAGAATACAATAAATAAAAAGGAGAATATAAATAAAAATGAAACTGTGACTATAATAAAAAATAAAGAGAGAAAACAATATTATGAAGAATATCAAATACATTAAATATAATAAAATGAAAGAATATAATAAAGTCGTGATTGGCCGGTTAGATAGTTGTACCTAATAAAGTGGCCACTTTTGTTTCCCTTTACCTTGTGAAACTGTTATGATGGTCTGGTGTTTAGCGTTTAGTGTTTAATTGACTGCTTAGTGTTTGATTAGCTGTCTGGATTTGCTGGAACTGTCGTACCCCTAGTGCCAGGGCCAAAGCACGAGGGCACTCCCCCTCCTGAAGTGCCATTCTTAGCTTTAAAACCAAAACCAGAGCACATCCATCTACCAGGTTGCCAGGTACCACCTTCAGTCACAGCGTGCACTCTGGGGCACGGTGCCAGTCTTCACAGCCCTCTCTGTTATGGGGGGGCAGACCCAGTACCAAATCCATTAATAGGTATGAAAGGGAGACAGAACATGTTCTGCGTCAGACGCTTTAGATCGGAGTGGCTCGCTGATCCCTCGGCTTTAGACACGAATCCCTGCGCAGAATAAAAATAAACAAACCTGCTTGTGTTTGCTATGGAGACGTCACTCGTTCAATCCCCTGTTCTTAGGATTTGGGTGAACAGATCGTCCTCGGATCTTAAACGTCCTGGGTGTCTGGTATCAAGACGGGATCAAGGACTTTTTTAAAAACAGCGTTTGTACAAGGGCACAAGAAAAACCTTCATAACTTATTGCTGAAATAATCAGAACCAGTTTTGTCCATTAAAACCTTTTTTTTTTTGGTAACATAAACCAGTCAGAAGCCTAATATACCGGCCGGGTCGGGTATCACAGACACAGGGAGAACATGCAAACTCCCACAGGCAGCAGCAAGGCCAGAACTCGAACCAAGGTTTATAAACAGTGGGGAGGGGAGAGAGATCACCCCTGTCCAGTTTAGTTGATGATGTGACCTGTTGGAGGTAAACTATCTGGAGTGTATGGTGATAAGGAAATGCTCTGCGCTGTCACATAAAGACAGTTTCTAATACTAACACAATGAGAGGAAAACCAGGCAGTTTTGATGTGCGAGGAATTTAAAATAGAGAAAATAACTAAAATATATATTCTGTCATAAATAAGAGAGAAAAAATATAATGGAGAATAAAGTAAAAATATAATATTAACTAGTCTAATAAAAATATAAAACATGTCTAAAAATACATTTAAAAATACAATAAATATATAATACAATACAAAATATAATAAATAGATATTATATAATAAAATAGTGAACGTAATAATTAAATGGATTACTATAAAAATAGATGATATAATAAATAAAAAATATAGTATATAATATATTTATATTATATTGAATACTATATAATAAAATATCAAATCGCTAATATAATAAATAAATGTAAGATATTATAATAAAGAACAAAATAAGTGAGACTGAATAAAATAAAAAAAATTAAACTGAAACTGAACATAATAAATATAAATAAATAAATATATATAAATAAATAAATAAAATATTGCTAAAAATGTAGGCCTCGACCACTTTTAATTAAATGTGCAGTTATAAGAATATTGATTATTTCTGATTAAAATCACCTGTTTAAAATCACAGCATTAATTAGTTGGGTTTTTTTTATTAATCATGACTTGCCCTAAATTTCCGCTGTCCCAACAATCCTGAAATGCAGTCCCAACTTTTTCTGATTCTGGGTTGCCACAACCTTCGGATTTAGGATGATTTTTAAGACCCGGATGTGATTGGATGTTCGTTAAACTTCGCTTACCTTACAGATGAATCATATTATTTATGTATTTAATAACCTTTTTCTTTTCCTTTATTTGCTACTGTTTTCTATTTAATTTATTTTATTCTTTGTTACCAAAAGGTCTCTAAGGGTTAATGGATAGGAAAGCAAAATAAAAATGTAATATAGAATTTAATAAACATATTATATATTATATAACAACATATCAAATCGTTAATAGAATAAATAAATGTAATATATTTTAATGAAGAACAAAATAATAATAAATGTAATAATAAATAAATGCAATATAATGTAATAAATGAAATATAAAATAATAAAAACAATAAAATAATGGTGATAAAATTAAATAAATACATGAATATAATAAAGCATAAAATACATTAAATGTAATATAATAAAAACTAAATAGGGAATATAATAAATAAATGTAATATAATATAATAAAGAATAACATTAATTAAATGTAATATAATCAAAATTTAATAGGGGATATAATAAATAAATGCTATATAATATAATAAATAATAAAATACATTTATTGTAATATAATAAATAAATGTCATATAATATAATAAAGAATAAAATAAATTAAATGTAATATAATATAAAAGAAATAGGGAATATAATAAATAAATGTCATATAATATAATAAAGAATAAAATAAATTAAATGTAATATAATAAAAACTAAACAGGGAATATAATAAATAAATGTAATATAATATAATAAAGAATACAATTAATTAAATGTAATATTATACAAATTAAATAAATTATATATAATAAATAAATGTAATAGAATATAATGAAGAATAAAATAAATTAAATGTAATATAATAAAAATGAAATAGGCATTATAATAAATTAAATGTAATATAATACAAATTAAATCGGGAATATAATAAATAAATGTAATATAACATAATAAAGAATAAAATTAAATAAATGTAATATAATACAAATAAAATAGGGATTATAATAAATAAAAAATAATATAATATAAGAAAAAATTAAATACATTTTATGTAAAATAAAAAAATGAAATAGGGGATATTTAATAAATAAATGTAATAGAATATAATAAAGAATAAAATTAATTAATCTAATATAATAAAAATGAAATAGGGGATATAATAAATAAATGCAATATGATATAATAAAGTATTAATTACATTAAACAGAATACAGTAGCAAATAAAGGTAAAGAAAAGATTATTAAATACATAAATAATACGATTAATCTGTAAGGTAAGCGAAGTTTAATGAGTTGGGACTGCATTTCAGGATCGTTGGGACGGGGGCAATTTAGGGCAAATCATAAATAATAATAAAAATTTAAAAAAACTAAATAATGCTGTGATTTTTAACCTGGTGATTCTAATCAGAAATAATAAAAATCCCTCCAGGTCTCTAAGGGTTAATAAATAGTACAGCGTGTGGAACAGATTTTCTGAAACGTTGCTGCCTCCTGTGGTCCAGCTCATAAAAAGTTAAAGAACCAAGGCTTAAAGGGATCTAATAGCGGTTAGAGAATTAAACCAGACTCTGCTGCTGCTGCTGGAGAAACCCGTGAGCGGCCTGTGGGCAAAGACCCTGGGCATCAGGGGGGCCCAGGAGTCAGAAAAGGACGTCAATAATTGTGGTATAATAGAAGTCGTTTTGCATTTACTAAGTTCTCTGAAGTACGTTTCAGACAAGCGATGCATCTTGGGACTTCAAAATAGGTTCCTTGTCCTGTTCTAGAGACTTAAAGACTTAAAAGGGGCAAGGCCTTGGCACAGGGAGAGTCTAAACTTAAATAAAAGAGTAAACAAACACCTTAAAGTGTATTTATATATTAATATTAATATCACACGATGCCATCAGACTAGTTTGTGGGACTCATATGAACTAAAAATAAAACGAAAGCATGGCTTTGATGGATCAATATGGATTTAATCGTCCGATAGTGAATTTAGTTCAGATCAGAACCGATATCTGATATCACACCTAATATCGGATCGGAGCGTCCTCAGGAAGGAACTGCCGCTAGGGACGCCTTCTTTGAGCTCAATGCCATGTTGGTGACGTTCTTTGTAAGTCAAGTTAAGTTAAGTCGAGTCAGATTTATTTCTATAACGCTTTTTATAACGGAGCATCGTCTCGAAGCAGTCCCAATCCCAAATTGAGCAAACCTAGGGTGACAGTGGCAAGGAAAATCCCTGAATGTAGATGGAAGAAACCTTGGGAGGAACCAAGACTCAAAAAGGGACCCGTCCTCCATGGGTGGCCTTGATGTTCATTAAATTAAATAAATACTTAAAAGTATATTCAAGTAAGAGTTAAATTTTTATTTAAGTCAGGCCAGACTTTTTTTATTGCTCGTTTCCCGGATTCGCCGACAATCATATTTAAAATTATTTTTTATCTTTTTCCGCCCTCCAATGGAGAGCCAACGGATTTCTTCTGTTCATTCATTTTTTTTCCCGGATTCACTTGAATTTCATTGTACGTTAAATACTGTAAATGTTATTTTTAAATAAAAAAATATTTTTATTTCTTCCTTCTTCCTTGCATTGATTCCACATCCAGTTCCAATTGATAAAAAGTGCTGAAAAATAAAGATTTTTTTTTTTTTAAAACTCCTCTGTAGATTCTTAAGTAGGGACATCCGAGGAACAAGCAATTTAAAAAAGTCTGGCGTTAGTAATAAAATAAGTAACAAAATAGATTATAGATGGATAAGGACAATACTGGACTGGGGCAGTTACTACAGGTGCAATACTGGGGGGCGCGCTGGACATCCCTAAGGGCATCTGCTTAAGGCCATAAAGGTAAATATATCAGGTTTTGGGACTGTGGGCACTATAGACCAGAAGGTCAGGGGTTCAAATCCCACCTCTGCCACAGTTGGGTCCCTGGTCAAGGCGCTCATTCATCCTCTGCAGGAACAAACTGACAGAAATATGCCACATTTCGGCGTGTTGTAGCCCTGAAGCGGTCAGGCTGCCTGGATCGTGTTAGGTGTTGTTTTCGACATTTTCACCGCAGCATGACATGGCTAGACTTCGGTCTGTTTTTGTGTCCGAGCGTGTGTAATCCACAGCTGCCCAGAACCCACAACGCACTTCATTATTATAGTTTATAGTTTGTGTGCGAGTAATAACAGAACGATCGAACCGGGGGGGATTATGAGGGAGAGGCACTGGCAACCGGAACTGCTCCGTCCCATAACCGAATCGGTTCCGGTTCCATTCGCGTCCGACGAGCTTTAACCATAAACACCTAATGCTCAGACGCTTTCGTGTTCGTTTCCCGGGCCCCTACCTTCAGCACGCGTCTCTTTACTTTTGGTTTCTTGTACGTCTGTGATCGGTTTCGCCCCTGTATGGCTTTTTGTTCGTCCATAAAAGGTCACGGGTGTGTTTTTTGGGACACTGATAGCCCAGTGGTTAAGGTACCGGATTATGGATCAGAAGGTCAGGGGTTCAAATCCCACTTCTGCCACAGTTGGGTCCCTGAGCAAGGCCCTTAACCCACCATTGCTTGGATTGTAAGACTGTATGAATTGTAAGTCACTCTGGATAAGGGCGTCTGCGAAGTGCCATAAATGTAGAATATGACTCACAGGTGAAGAAGATGGTTATGGACTCTGGAACGGACTTGTCTATGAGATGTGGGTCAAACATGAAGGCAGGCAGGATAATGGGGGCAAAGACACTGCAGGTTTGTGTCTGTGGATGAAGCAAGGTGACGAAAAGGAAAAGTAGGATGATAAAAGGAAGAAGGAGTCTGTTGGGGAAGAAATGGATCATTCAAAGGAGTGGCGAAGATCAGGGGGAATCCTTCTACCAAAAGAGAAGGATTCTGTTACCATCGATCAGTTTGGCACTATTAGTATAATTAATGTGGAGTGTTGTTTTTTTTTTGGTGTTATTGCAAAGGGAAGCATAGAGACTACATATCTAAGGGCTAATAAGCTAATAGATAATAGTGCAGTAGGCATGGAATTTAAGGATTTACTGATTGTTTAGAGCATAGTAGTATAATTTGATGACAGATTCATTTAGCAAAGAAAGAGGGAAGAGATCTTTGTGGTGTTTTTAGACTTGGCTAATGAATTCGGTTCTATGCCACATGCCTTATTATAGAAGGCATTGACATTTTTCCGTCTCAGATAAGATTAAGACTGGTTAAGACCTACTTTGAAGATATTCAGTTCTGCTTTAGTACAGGGGAGTATGTCACAGCATGGGAACTGGAAATGGGTGTAATGACAGGTGCACAGTCTCTCCATTGGCGTTCACAATGGATATGGAGTTGATAATGAGGTCCTCTAAATGGGTTGTAGAAGGGAACCCGGTTATCTTCAATTAGGGCGTCAATATTAGGGACAATATGACGATACTGACAACTACTCTGCCATGTACACGGCAGTTATTGGAGAAGTTGGGGAATAACCTTAGGCTGGCTAGGATGAAGGTTAAACCCAGTAAGTCTAGGAATGCGTCTATTGTAAAAGGAAAACTGGTTTATGAAAGGTTCTTGATAAAGGGAGAGGTGATGAAGAAGGACTTGGTGGAAGCTGTCAGTAGCGTCAATAAGTCTTTGTTTCCAGTCAAATTTAAATTCTGGTCTTTCCTGTTTCGATTGCTTCCTCGTATAAGGTGGACACTGACAGTTTTAAGGTGCCAGTCACTGAGGTGCAGAGGTTGGAAAGGTTGGTAAATGACATGATAAGAAAATGGCTGGGAGTTCTGCGCTGCTTAAAAAGTATGGCATGGTTTTTTGAGAGGGAAGTTAGAATTGCCATTGACAAGCTTGGTTGGGGAGTTTAAATGTGCGAAGGCAGGTCGTGAAATGTTGTTGCTAGGGTCTAAGGACACAGTAATTAAAGCAGTCACAAAATGAGGGAGGAAGTGGAATTCTCACGAGGCAGTACAGTCAGAAAAAGGGCATTGGAGCACAAAAGATGTGATAAGGGCAGGTACAAAGTTAGGGGGGGGGGCTAGGGTCAGCAAGCAATAAGGATATGTCAGCTGAGAGGATGCACATGGTTACTAGTTTTATATAGAGCAGGAAAAGGAAGCATGGCATGCAGCTGGCCAGGTAAAATAGGGGCAGTGGCTAAGATGGGACAGCGTAGAATAGCGGAGAATCACCTGGCGAGAGCTGTGAGCAATGAATGCGAGCCGTATCAAGTTCCTACTGTTAGTGGCGTACAAAATCCTTCCAACACCACAAAACCCTAATCAGTGGGTAGAAGATGATCCAAGGTGTCAGTTATTAAATAAAAAAGGGATGCTGAAGCATATTGTCAGCATGCAAGGTTAGTTTATTGCACATGGAGGTGTGATCAGGTGCTCAGGACATTAGCAGGGGTGCTCGATAGAAAGCGTGTAGAGATTAATAATGTGACAATTGGTGGTGGCAGTAGTAGGTGCTTAATTAATTTTGTGCATGGGGGCAGTGTAGAGGAGAACGAGCACAGAGGGTGAACATTTCTAGTTAGAGTGAAGCACAAGACTGGAAGCTAATAGTGGATGTAAATACCAGATTGCAGATTCCACACTGCATAGTGGTAACCAAGTTAAGGGCAGACATGGTGCTGTACTCCGCGAGCAGGGGGATAGTTTACTTTATAGAGCTCAGGATAAGTACAAAAGGGTAATGCATGAATAATATTTAGGAAAGGTGTCATTTGTAAATCCTACATGGAACTGGTGGCAGCCTTAGCCACCTGGGAGGCCATGGTGGATTTACATTGTGCGTATAACGAGTGGAGAGGTTCATGAGGTGAACTTGGAGGGGAATGGGTCTGGGACGCCAGACCTCACTGCTGAGCATTCCGGAGGTGTCCTGGGCATAATTCAGAGAAACGCTGACAAAGGGAGGTCCTGATCCTAATGATCCCTATGAAGAGTTCACAAGGAAGTGGTTGGATGAGGAATTTGGGTGTAGGGAACGTGCTCGTCTCTGTATGACTCGACTCTGGATAATAACGGTAGAACAGCATCATCAAAAGATCATTATAAAAGTAGGTTTCTAGGTATTAGGTACAGGATTGTCAGCTATTACTGTGTTATTTAATTCATTCATTAAAGTGTCAAACTTTTCAAATTAACAAAACTTTGACAGCACTAGTTTAGAGCCATTCCATGTTGTTTGACAGCGTTCTTGTTTTTAAAATTGCTGCTTCTTATCATCAGACATACCTGTGGTGATTGGGTTTGTATTGTAGTCTTTGTTACATTATACTGTGATAAGAATTGTTTTTTTGAGGCATAGAGCTTCAGATTTAGAAGAGATTCCTACATCATTCATTTTGGATTATGTGGGTGCCAGCTGTTTTTAGTGTGCTGATTTAATATTTACAGATATGAATTTCCGTTAGCCATATTGCCACTGATGAGTTCAAATTAAATAATTGCAGTTTGTGCCTGCATTTTGTGCATTTTCTAAATAGCATTTAAACACATTTTTAGTATGCACGTTCCTTTGCTTTCATTTGAGCTTAATGCTATTCCTGCAGGACTGAGCGGCTGGCTAGAGAAATCATGAAGGACATGGGCAGCCACCATATTGTGGCCCTCTGTGTGCTCAAAGGGGGCTACAAGTTCTTTGCAGACCTTCTGGACTACATCAAAGCCTTGAATCGCAACAGTGATCGTTCCATTCCCATGACCGTGGATTTCATTCGCCTCAAAAGCTACCAAGTAACTATAACCTATATCATACCTATTTTTTAATCATTATTATTATTATTATTATTATTATTATTATTATATGCCAGTATTAGGTCAGCGTGTTTAGAAATGTCCTCACCATAAATGATTGTCCTTACTAGGCATGCAAGTACAGTATACTTTATGTATGTATACAGGGTGAGTTAAAAGTCACAGGACATGTGTGCTGCGTTGTGGATTTTTCACGAAGCCGGCAAAACCACTGTTGATGTTTCTTCTTTGGTAATGGTCTGCAACCACTACATGGCTTGTCGTTCACAGTGCTGTGTGAAATTGGTGCTTTTTCTGTGTGTCTGTTGTAAAGGCTTTGATATGGCATCTTCAGTTACACGTGAAGAACAACAAGTTTTAAACTGTTTGTGTCGGTATCTTTTGAACCACAATCTGATTTTTGGGCCAATTCTGTTTTTTTTTTTACTAGGCCACATGACCATGTTCCCAATGTAAAAACTTGCCCTTGATCCAGTATAGAGGCTTTCAAGGTGGTGGTTATGTTCCAGACATAGCTTAAATAATGGGGTATTCAGATATGTCATTTTCCTGTTTTTTTCTGAAATAAAAGGCTGTCCTGTTACTTTTGACCATGTACACAATATGTATTATGTATAACTCTACAGCTGTCACTTACCTTACAGAATGACCAGTCTACAGGTGAGATTAAGGTGATTGGTGGGGATGACCTATCCACACTCACTGGAAAGGTAAGCATGAACCTAGGGACGACAATTCTTTTGTGATCCATATATATTGTCAGTTTGTATTTAAAATCAGGTTTTCAGAAATGTAGTTGAACTATCCTGTCCAAATCATCAATTTATTGATGATCAATTCCTATAATTTGTAATTTCATAATACCACAGGTAGAAGGTAAAGTGCCAAAAGAAATGTTCTAAGACTGCAGATGACAGTTTACTCTTTTTATTACACTTTTATTATTTAAACACTTGCACTTAAAGCAAGAAGCATTGAAACCCTGAACAGAACAATACACCAAGACACACAAGGTAATAAACATGAGGAAAGGTCTTTCCAATACAGTGATAATGGGAGAAAAAGGGATAATCTAATATTATTCCAATCTCACTGAAAGTGCGTGGACAAGTGAGCAATTTTATCGAAAGAAGAGATCCGATCTGAAGTTTCTCCATCTGAACCATTTTTCATTACACTTGGATAAGGCGGTAATGCGTGGTTGCTCCTGAGTATCACCGTTGCCTCACAGCGAGGAGGTTCTGGGTTTGATACCAGATGGCATGACCTGGGTGCTTTTGTTGTTTGTTTCAGCTTTGTTTAATCCAGGAGCTCTGGTTTCCTCCTACAGTGCAAAGCCATGCATTAGGTTAATTTATTATGGGCAATGGGGTTTAACTTTACACAAGTGTCATTTGAAAGAGAAATTTGACATACATTTTTGGAACATTGTAATACGATTACAAGTTATTTTTTCAACACTGACATGCCGTTTCCATTTTCTACATGTTTCACTGAAGAATGTCTTAATTGTGGAGGTAGGACTACATTTATTATACATTGATACATTAATAACTAAAGAAATGACCAGTTTCCAAATGGTATTTTTCCATAATGGTATCAATGTTTTTATAGGACATAATTGATACTGGAAAGACAATGCAGACACTGTTAGAACTCCTTAAGCAATACAATCCAAAAATGGTCAAGGTGGTAAGGTAAGGCCAAAGCTGTTATGTTTAATACATGATTAGAAGTAGTAGTTTAATAGTTGATTCGAAGATATTTTAAATATACAATTGGGCTGTCAAAGTGAAATAAAAAATCTGAATGCTTGTTTAATGTCCCATAGAAACATTAAACTTTACAGCGGTTAGGGCTTAAATGCCTTCGTGTTTTTTTTAATTACACAGTGACTTCGCAATTGTCTCGTCTGCAGTAATATTTAACCTGTAAAATGTACTTAAAATTAGGACTTATTTGAACAATTTAGTAAAGTAGTTTTGGTTAAGAATAAAACAAAAACATAATTCTCTATTTTTGCTGATGCTTACACTTACAGATGCTTCTGTAATACTACGTTTTGTTTTTACAGCTTGCTGGTGAAGAGGACACCAAGGAGTGTTGGTTACAGACCAGACTGTAAGTTTGATCTCATAATGTTGTAATTATTTACAATTAAGTGTTCAGACCATTCAGTAACTTTTGTTGTTAACTGTGCATTTATGTTCTGGCACATGCTAATAGGCAAAGCTTTAGAATATTTGGAACTTGTTAAAGTTGGGTATATAAAGGTTATGAAAATCGTGTTTGTGGTAACATAATCTGCATTACATATCTGCAATCGAGCATAATACTGAAAACTAGCATTATACTGGAAATCTAAACTTCAACTGAAGGAAATAAATAAAATTAATAAAAGTATTGAATAATAAAATCAATAGTATTTGGAAAATACAATTTAGGAAATGTATCACGTGTCACAAATTGGCACGCTACATTAGCACTTTTTTTCAACCTCATCATGGCAGCATTACGGCACTGAGGCACTACTATAATGCATAAAATGTTGAGAAACAGCAAAGAATCAGACACTTCAATACAGAATCCACTCTGCTGGACTCTCCAATTCAGCTCTCCTTATGTTTTCACTGGGATGGACTCATCCAAAGCTTTATGCTGTTGTCTTTGATCCAAAACATGTTTGACTTTAATGATGGCAGTGGTTTAGTGTTTTGCTGAAGGAACCAATAACAACCTGAATGTATTTTGTTGCAGGTCGATTTAAAGGTTTGTACTTAATGCCGATTTTAGCAGGCAGGCTCTAAACATTGTACTATTACGTCCATGGCAGGGTCTTTAGCGGTAAAACGGAGAGATCCTTCATATATCTCTCACCATACTTAAAAGCTGGAATTATTATTATTTTCATCACCTTGAGTGATTGTTGCCAGGAAACTTTTTGTGGTATTATCGCTCCACTGAAAGGTTGCACTAGAAAAAAGCTAATTCCAGGTGCTTGGATTTGTCGTTCAATAAAAGTAAAGGCTTAATTATGGCACATTTAAAGACTTTGACTCCCAAATGCTTATAAATGTTAATCTTAGATAAACTGAGAAATGTGTGCGCCTCTAACCATCTAATTTTTAAGCAGCATAACCTGTTTCAGTCACGTTTATTACAGTTTGATTTGTTTTACACAGTGAATATGGGCAGTGGATTGAGATTGCTGTATTTCGGTGTAAAAGGATGATAAATGACTACGGGAATTTGCCTCGTGTGTTACCACAAGTTACCCTATTGAAGCAGGGGTTATTGACTACATGAGTTCCACATGACTTTGATGAACTTGGATAAAAAAAGAAACCTGCTTTAGATGCATTTTATTTTTGGGAACTCCAACAAATGATACAATGCTTTGTTAAAGTCAGGGTTTTTGTTTGTTTCAAGAAAGATATATACTTCAATTGAAGGTTACATTTTTCAATTAGTCAATGTATGATAAATTAACGACCTGTACATTTTTCATCTTTACCTTAACCATATTTACCTGTGGTGCCAATAAATCTAGCTAATTGTAGCTAATTGTTGTTTTGCACAACCTTTGCACCTATTGTTTAGTATTTAAATGTTTGTTCTATGACATACAGTGGGGATTTTTCATATACTGCTGATTTTGCAAGTTTTCCTACCTACAAACAATGAGGAGGTCTGTATTTTTATTGTAGGTACACTTCAACTGTGATACAGAATCTAAAAACAAAATGACATTGTAGAATTTTATATAATTAATTTCAATTTTATTGCATGAAATAATTGATACAATAGAAAAGCAGAACTTACTATTTGGTACAGAAACTTTTGTTTGCAATTACAGAGGTCAGTCGTTTCCTGTAGTTCTTGACCATTATTTTGACCCACTTCTCCATACAGATCTTTGTTAGATCTTTCAGGTTTTGGGGCTGTCGCTGGGCAAAACTAAGTTTCAGCTCACTCCAATATTTTCTATTGGGTTTGGGTCTGGAGACTGGCTAGTCTACTCTAGGACCATGAAATGTTTCTTATGGAGCCACACCTTAGTTGCCCTTGGTGTATATTTCGGGTCATTGTCATGCTGGAAGATCCAGCCAAGACCCATCTTTTCTCTTAATTACTTTACTTTACTTAATTAATTTACTGAGGGAAAGGCAGTTGTTGGCCAAAATCCATCCGCCCTCCAATATTCTGCATTCGCTC
>JAUZSV010196140.1:0-12810 GCA_034780495.1 Parotocinclus cesarpintoi
GCACCGGCTGGCCCACATCCCCATGTGGATTAAGCAGAAGATAGTAAATGAAGAAATCTAGCAGACAGAAAGACATAATGAATGCCATAACGTCTTCCATTTGTAAGGACGTGACCCTGATATACATAGATTGGCCTTTTAAGACAGTGTAATATTGTGAAGCTGCTTTGAGACGATGCTCCATTGTAAAAGGCGCTATATAAATAATCTTGAATTGAATTGAATAGTTCAAAAAAGTGATTCAGGGTGCTAATAAAATTATTTTAAAATAAAATGTAAAATTCTTTTCCAAGCTATGTCATTCTGAGCCGCAAGCAAAAGATTCTTTTGTATGGTGAATGGCAGCATAAAATTGAAGACTATTACTTTTTCTGTTATTTTGAGGTTGCGAGATTTAGATTTGTACTATTTTTGTATTTGATTTGTTACTGCATGTTCATATAAACAGTCATATCTTTATTTAATACCAGCAAAAGGTTTTAATCCGAACTTAATGTAAAGCCTTCAGTTTATTTATGAAGGAAATGACAGCATACAGAAACTTTGTGCTCAACTTTTATTTTACTAAAAGCTTAATTGCTAATGGAAGATAGCAGGGGCTGCTGGCTTGTGTCTGGATCTGCACTCTTTCTAACTTTAAACTGTGTTGCCTTTGTGAGCATTGTCAAATATTTACCAAATATTTAGCGGAGTGATGCTTTTTAAAACTCTCTATTAAATCAGTAATTCCAAACTTTTCGGAGATGTTTCTCCAGTGCTTACTTTCAACGTGCATGTATTGCAAACAGCCCTCACTGTGAAGAGCTTCCCCGCTAAAGACATGGTTTGACTAATCTACAGGGTGACTCAAAAGTCACAGGACAAGTCACGTGCCGCGCCATGGACTTCGTGCAGGCTGTCAAAGCCATTGACTACATGGCTTGTCGTTCACAATACCGGTTTCACAGAATTTGACTGCAATTTGACCATAAAGTCTGTAGCTATGATATGGCAGCTGTGTTCCCAACAAAAGAATCATAAATTCCTCTTCAGTTTTTAACTTTCTGTGTTCAACTTTTGAACCACAAGAGATACTGCAAACCTGATTGCAGCACTCGATTTCTAAGACAATTCTGGTCTTCTTTGATATGCTACATGACCACCTTCAACTTGCCCTTGATCCAACATCGCAGCTTTGTAGATCCCGTGTAGATCCCTACTTCCTCGTTAGTATTGTGTTACGTAGTGAAACAAGTTATTTGACTAATTGGAGATGAGAGGTGAAATCAAACACTTTCTCATCATAGACATGCATCAGGAGCGGTTTCATAAACAAACTCTGAATTGGAGTTATGCACTGTTGTGTGGTGCACAAATGGACATATAACCAGCACAGGATTCGTCATATGAGACTTACTGGTCACGGCTATGGCCAATTGCCTAAACAATAGAAACCTGCCTATTCGCATCCCCAGCCGATCGATTACTCCATCTTGAGTCATTATACCATTGTTAAAACAACAAATCAGTAAAGACCTAAGACTTGCCAAAAATGTTTTGCCTTGAAATGCTTTGCTAGAATGGAGAATTTGTACCAAAGCTGGAGACAAATCCTCGGTTACTCCTGGAGATGACTCAACCTGACCTGTATCCAAGATGTCTGTCATGTCTTTCAGTTTTGACAATCTCAATGGCATTCCATGTGCCTCTTTACCATTCTTTATTTTTTTTTTAAGTAGGTGATAACCCAAGACATTTAGATACCACTCTCACTTTTTCTTACAGACTGTTTTCAGTCCTTGGTTTTTGCTGGATACTCAGTATGGGTGAGAAGCAATAGACACCTCGTAATGCTATTAATATTATTATAATATTTGATTAATACATTATGAATGCATCTTTCTATACATTCCATGACTTGGGTTGTGGTCTTATTGTAGATTGTGAGGGTCACCATGTCAGTAATGCCAGCCTTAATTTAAACGACTTTGGAATAAAATTGTAAGTGTAGCTTGAATTGGGTTGCATTTGTCATCTTGATCGTTTATTGTATGGCGGTCAGAATATCTGTCTTAAGTAATTTTTTTTCTCTCATGTCTGATAAATGAACTGTCTCTCAAGTCATCTCTAATAACTAAGGATGCACTGATTACATTTCATTTGATCTTAAGATCCGTTTACTGTATATAAGAATCGCTTTAATTTTACAGCCTGTTTAGCTGACAATGTTGTTTTTATTTACTGTTCCTGTTTGTGTTTTCAGACGTTTTAAAATAATATCAAAAGGAATTTAGTGGGAGTCCTTTTGAGCTCCCAGCATTTCTAAAATCATAGTCTGTGAATAAAAAGTCTTTAGATGTGAGAGGACATCAAACTTGGTCTGTTAAGTCTTTTCAGGGTCTTCAAGCCTATGGTTAGAATGACGTATCATGACTCAAGTGTGCAACATGAAATGGCAATAAAAGTTGATATAGATTTTATATTTTGCTCTTTGACCATAGATATACCTTTTGAATGTATATCTATTTTTACTGAGTAAGAGTTTTCCAGTATAATTTACCAATAAAACATTATTATCTTGCAATAAATAGAAATAGCTAGAAACATTCCCAGTCCTATCAGTATAATACCTCTCTGCAGTATTTCTTATATTCAATATCAGTCTAATACTAATTAAAATTTATTCATGTATCACTTTTTACAATGGAGCATTGTCTCAAAGCAGCTTTACAATATTATATTATCTTTACTGAGGCCAATCCCAAATTGAGCACGCCTAGGGTGACGGTGGTAAGGGAAAAACCCCTTGAATAAAGAAGTAAGAAACCTTGGGAGGACCAAGACTCAAAAAGGGACCCATGGTTGGTTGGCCTAGGTGTTAATTGAATAATTAAGTTGTAGTAATAGTAAAATTAAGTAAATAATACACTTTAAATCAATAATAAAAATTATCAGAGGCACATGGTCTCCTAATAACTAAAGGAGGGATGGAGGGAGTTACTGTATTCTGGCGGGACCCGGGCAGGCAGGTAGGACTGTTTATTGTTATTAATACTAGTTTTAAAGTCTGTGTGTTTGACAGACCCAATCCCCCTTTGTCCCTGTCGTATTCCATTTTGTGTGTAGATTTGCACTGTTCTGTAGCAGCAATCCTAATTTCAGTGTCTAATATGCAATGGCAATAACGGCATTATTGATTTATTTTTTTTAATAATAACAATTAATAACGTGCACTTTTTTTGTATTAAATCTAACCACAAATTACTTTCAGTCCCCTGCAATTAAGAGGATTAGGATTCTCTGTGATTCTCTGATGACTGTGCCGTCTGGTGTTTAAAAATAGAATGTTTGCCAGAAAAATCCAGAAAATACAATTCAATTAGACAGACAATGCGTTTGTCAACGTTAAGCGATCGGTCGGCTTTAAATTTAAAAAAAAAAAAACAATTAAAAGACTTTTGTGGAAACCCCCCAGTAATCAGCAAAGGGAAAGCTGAACAAATAGTCAGCCTGGAGGCTTGGTGCTGCCAAGAGCCTGAACCAAGATTAACCAGACCTAAGCCCCTGTGGATATGTATGACAGATTATGTATCATTTTCAGAGACGGGTCTTTAATTGCCAGAGGCAAGCAGGTTGATCTATAAAGCAGAGCTGAGCGTCCAGGTGAGCCTTAGAAGAGAAGGCAAGAGTAAGCTGTACCTATGATCATCAGCCTGCAGGTGTAAGGCTTGAAATTTGCCTCCACGGTTCATTCTGGACAGGAGACTTGGTTTATGACGAAAAGAGAGCTCTAACCTGTGGCTAGCCGTTAACTTTAGTGTTTTTGCACTTCAGCACAGTTACTTCCATCAGCTCTCTCCTTATTGTTGATTTTAGCCTGGAGTGCACCAGGCTCGCATGGGATGTCTCTATATTACATAGAGGTAAACACCAGCAAGCATCTAAATGCTCAGAAAAGAAGACTAGAAAAGTTGTGGTCAGTTTTCCTTCCCATTGTGTTGCGAGAAGCGTGTGTAGAAGTAGAATAGTACAGTCTTATACATTCAGCTCAAGAAATATTTGCACACACTGTAAAGATGCATCACGGTTAACAAGCTTGATCTTAATACTGAGAATCCGAGAGAACGCTAACCCTTGAACACAGTACTTTTATTTTAAGGAAATAAATAAATAAATAAACCCTTCTTTTCAGCATCAATAGAATTGCGTCTGCTCCTGCAGTGCTTTAAGGATTAAGGAATAAAGAGCGAATCTGAGGCACTCTTGAATACAGAATTTCCGCAGATCCTCTGGGGTTCTAGATCCTCTTCTGTGGATTTTCCTTTTCATCTCGCCAACAGGTTTCCAGTGTAGTTTAGGTCAGAGGAGCATTTTTGTGTGATCATTAAAATATTAAAAATTTTGGCTTGATAATACAGTTTCCTTGGGGCTTAATGAAATGTTTGTGCCATGATTTGTCAAAATACTACAAGGATAAAGCAACAGGGCAAGCATTTTACCCTGTCGAAACACCCCTTTTTAGAACGATTACATTTGAGGTACTGTACCTTTTTAAAGGAAAAGGAGCCATTGTTGGCTAGTGCTAAATGGGGACGCATAGCAATTAAAAAAAAATTTAAAGGCATGCATTGTTAATATCCACCCGCTTTAATGACCATGGGGTTAAAAATTATAATTGGAATAAGATCCGTCTTATCTCTAGACATTGCGGTCTCAGCAGGCAGTCAGTACAGCGGATCCAGAGGCAGGAGATTTTTCCAGAAGAAATGCTGGACTCGTGCTTGGACAAGAATTAGTCTAACTCTGTTGATGTAGAGACTCTCTTGAAAAAAGATCACGTTCATCAAACAACCACAATTGTTGTGAATTTCCATAATTGAGTGGCATTACGGATGTTGTGTAGAAAGTATAAAGTGTTCCACTCGTGTTTTCAGCTGCATCTCTAACGCATTTAGGCCAGACTATTTTTTTTAATTGCTTGTTCCTCAGATGTCCCTGCTTAAGAATCTACTGAGGAGGGAGGAAAAAAATAAAAATAAATCTTTCTTTTTCAGCACTTTTCAATTTCTCGAGAACCAATCCAAGAAAGGAGAAATGAATAAAAATATTTTTTTAATTTAAAATAAAATGTATTTAACCTACAATTAAATTAAAGTGATTCTGGAAAAAAATTTAATGAACGGATGAAAACCGTTGTCAAAAAAATAATAATATAATAAAATATAATATAAATATATAAAATATAATATTTATTTTTAATATTATTTTTTAATGCTGTTGTTATTAGTATTTGAATATTTTCTCTCTATATATATATATATATATAAAATTATTATTATTTTTTTTTTTCTCCTCTCTCAATCATTGGTGCTGCTGCGGATCCGAGAAATACAAAAATATATATATATATTTTTCTCTTCAAATATGATTGTCGGCGAAACAAACAATTAAAAAGGTCTGGCCTTACGTATCATTTGCACTCAGTATTTTTTGTGAAAATGTACTTCAGGTTTATAGTAAAGAGGACTTAAAAGACTGTGATTATGGTAATGTCTATTTTGGTCAACATCTGGTTTCCCAGAACATAATGCACATATTAAATGTCTCATGTCTAATTTTTCTTCTTCTTTTGATACAACAGTTGGTACTTAATCTCTTTTTAGGAAAAGTTTTAAGAGTCCTTCAATGTAATCCAGTTTGGAAAAGACAGCAGTTAAGCTGTCTGCTCCTAAATCATGAGTGTGCAAATACTACACTGGGTCTGGGTCAGGAGTGTGAGAATGTATTGGAACGAGAGGGTCTGAAGAACACTTGTAAATTATTTTTCATTTGAATAAATACTATAAAATAATGAAGAACAGATGACAAAAATTGACAAACAAATATTTTAGTTTTGGTTTTTGTATTAGTTTCTCCAAGAGGTATCTTTTTAAATGTCTTTATTTATTGGCGTATCATGTAATTTGCTTTCTTTTGGATCGCTGTCTTACTGAAAGAGCCAACCAAAACCCAGTTGTAGTGTCTTGGCAGAAGCAGCCAGTTACTCATTTAAAACACTAATATTCTGATATTATACATCTTAATGAGTTTTCCAAGGTCAAGAAAATAGACCCACAACATTACAGGGTTGCATTTACATATGTACATTTATTCATCTGGTTTGGCTGAACCAAAACTTGAACCTTCCTTTTGATAGACCAGAGCCTGAGGCATCTCATGACATTTTGTTGGCATGGAGTGGGTGCATGATTGTACGTTTGGAGAATTAATGACCCCGGAATACCGACATCATCTGTAAATGTCCAACCATGATCTTCAGAGAAATGCTTGCCTCTCTAAACAGTTTCCTCAGTCTGTGGTCATGATTTCCTCGATCTAGTGGTTAGCACTGTCCCCTCAGGGATGCAGAGATCTATAGCAACCTGGCCGCTCACTTTGTGTTCTCCCATGTTGACGTGGGTTTGCTTCGATGGGCTGGGTGATTTCTGCCTGTGCTGCATGTTACACCCTGGCCCTCGTGACCCTGAACTGGATTACATGGGGAAAGGGAATGATTGGCAAATGTTCAAATACTGTTCAAATTATTTCATTAGAAGACACTGTGGTGTTCTGGGATGAAGGTACTGGATTGTGAAGCACAAGGTCCAGGGTTCAAATTACCTATCCACCAAGCAGCCACTGTTGAGTCCTTAAGCTAGACTCATAGCTGAAAATTGTAAGAGTAGATCAGTTGTAAGTCTGTCTGGATAAGGGTGCCATATGGAGTGAAAGGTTCAGAGGTTCAAATCCATCCTTCACCAACCTACCTCTGACTCATAGAACTGATACAATCTGACCATCCAGGCAGTTGTAGGTTACAGCCCTTTCTCTAAGTCGCTCTGTATATGGGCTGATACTAAATGACTAAATATAAATGTAAATGAGTATTTTAACCACTCCTAATTGCTACTGCGATAATGACTTCCTAAGATTCTAATCAGCATAGCATTTAAAATGTCTCTTTTTGTTTCTCTCATGGGACAGTCATCAGCGTTCTGTGACAACTTTTTCGGCAATTTTCCTTGCTGGTTTATAGTTGCAGTTTTTTCTGGACATCTTGTTTAATTCCCCTGCATACTCTGGGCCAAAATACAAAATACATAAATGGTTTCATTGCCTATTTTTTCGAGCCCAGCATTTGCAACATTCGATTTCACCTCGCGTGCGTGCGTGCGTGTGCGCATGCGTGCGTGTAATAATGTGAAGCTGCTTTGAGACAATGCTCCATTGTAAAAGGCGCTATATAAATAAAATTGAATTGAAAGTGTGTGCGTGCGTGTGTGTGAGAGAGAGCAGAGAGTAAGAGTAGAAAGCAAGTAAGGAAACAAAAGCTGAGAATGAACCGATACCAAGATTTGGTAGACGTCCCCAAACTATTTTTTTTTTTTTTTTTTTTTTTTTTAATTTTGGGTCATGTTAAGGTAATTATCCCACTCTCTCCGCTCAGCATGTTTAAAAAGATATCTAACTTTGATCTGTAGCAAATGCAGGTGTGCGCCATTTAACGTCCATCTGATCACCTTTAGCTCTAACATCCGAGGTCTCAAAAAATAGGAATAAAAACCTCTTAAAAAACCTTCGAAATATAAAGCTAGCATGAGTGTGACCCTTGTGACACCTGCTGATAGAAAAGAGAATTTCAGACCTGATGGCAGAAAATAACATCATTACATTCCTTTTGTTTTTGTTATCAGTAAGAGTTTTAAATTGTATAAAAGTTACAAATCTAAGAATTGCTATATGGTAGAGTACTTTACTAAAGTATTACATATTGAATTTTTATTTGTTTTACTGTTTAAAATGAATTATGTGTTACAGGACATACTCTTAGAACAGATTCTTATGTTATGTGTTAGAGGACATAATGCAGGCATTAAACAGGGCATACCTGTATAGGAGTAGAATATTTTGAAGCTAATACGGTCCAGTTATTGGCACCTCTGCATTTGTGTGACATAACATTATTGAAAAAGTAAGCACGTAGACTCAGGATGCAGAATCAATCCAGATCATTCAGGGGCGTCATGAGCTCACCTTAGTGATTTTTAATGCAGCTTAGATACAAGCCTGGAATGTTTATTGTTGTATTTATTATCAGTCATATTTCTGTGACAAAATGAGTACAGACTTGATAAACCTATCGTCTCCCCCTACCAAGATTTGCACTGATCTAACCCGTACTCCTTATTTAGTCCAAGATCTCTTGTGCTCATTAGCACTCTGCATGTTCAGAGAGGTTTTGTAATGTGCCCATGGCTGGAAACATGCAACCCTGCTCTGTAATCCCGAGGACGTCCCCCACTGTGGGTGCTTGCTGTGGGCAACATCAAACACACCACTTATGTATATCTTCCTCCCATGCGCCGCTTTCATCTGTTAATGCTCTAGCCTCTAGTTCCTGTTTTAGCAGCTCTAATCATTCTCGAACTGAGCAGCACAGTGTGAGGTTTTAAAGTCCTTCTGTGCTCAGTCCCTACTGCAGAGTTTTTACAGTAAAATCCCAAAAAGATTAATTAAGGGGAAAAAATAGCAGGAAGTACGTCTGAAGTGTGACCTTTTATGCAGCCAGCAAAACACCCATAGAGCCAAGGGCTCACTGTTAAAATAGTATTTCACTGAGCTAGAGATACATCTAGTGGTGGAAGATGGTAGTACAAGTACTTTGTGCTGCAGCGTATGTATGTTTACCTGCACTTAATCTTGAAAAGTCAAATTTTGTCAGTAATGTGATTAACAAGTTTACTTGCACTTGAGTAATCATATAATAGACAAGCGCCAGGCTTACACGACTTCAGCAATAATCAGATTTAAAGTCAAAGTCAAATTAATTATTTGGCGCTTTTTACAAAGCAGCTTTACAATATATTATCTTAAAGGGCAAATTCCAAATTGATCAAGCCTAGGGCGACAGTGACGAGGAAAAACTCCCTTAATGTAGAAGGAAGAAACCTTTGGCAGACCAAGAATTAAAAAGGGACCAATCCTCCTTGAGTGGCCTACATGTTAACTGAAATAATGAAGTTGTAGTAATAGTAAAATTTAAGTAAATAATATTTAATTTAATAATAAAGATCTCTAATTTCTATGCAGCCGGCCAATAATCTTACATTCAAACGTGATGTGAACTTCAAAATAGAATAATTAAATAATGAAATACTTAATTTTCTCAAGCATATATTGCGAGTCAGAATTGTTTGGTATCCATTGTGTATGTGCTGTGCTGAACTGAATTCCAGGGTTCACTGGACAAATCACCCAAGAGAAATAAGCACCCATTCCTATGGAAACAAGCAATGTCTTTCAGAATAAGCTGAAATGGTAACCATGTTAGATTATGCTACCTGCTATTTGATTTTTAAGTCGCCTTAAATCTGTTGTAAGAATATGGGGTTTACTTGACCATGTGAACAATTCGGTATTTGCATGTAAATGTAATCCCTATTTGAGAAAAAGTCAGAAAAAGCTGGGCAGTATGGAAAATGCATATTTAAATTTTTTTTTACTTGCATGTACTTTCTTTTTTTATTTCACTGCAGACAGTATGAACCTTCATATTTTGTCTGGCCAACTTCAATCTAATTTGTTAATAAACATCAATGCCTGCATTTCAGGCCTATCCAAAAGAAAGTTGGAATGGTGAAGCATATACCACTTTATAATTTTGCCATTCCTTTTCACCACATGTAGAAGACCTGGTTTGTACTGTTCTTCCTGCAAACACAGGGCTGCAGTCAGGCCAGTCCAGCACCCATGCCCTCTTCTTCTGTAGCAATGCGTTTGTATTATCATGTTGTACTTTTCTGCATTAATGCTGCCATCACAGAAGTGTAAATGAACTTAATTCAATACCACTGACACAGCCCCATAACATGACAGATGGACATACAGACTAAATCGATTTTGTCGTTTACATGACCATGTATACGCACCGAATGTCGTTTATAAAATAAAATGCACTGCACGCCAGCCATATCTGTATTTTTCTGTAAACATCCAGTGTGAAAAAGATCAGAAACCATTCATTTTATCTCCAAGCTTCTTGCCACTCATCTCTTTCCCATTTTGCTTCTACAGGAAGAACGTGGGCAGCAGGAAGAGAAAGCTCCCCTCATCCAACTATAGCTCCCTATCCTGTAAGAGGGAAGTGACCGAGAGCGAGGTGAGCCCTGTGGGGACGCCCATGCCCGAGCCTGGTGGTGTAATGAGCAGTTCCATCGACAGCCACACCTTTGATAGCCTGAGTGAGGACGACACATCCCTCTCACACCTCAAGTCGTCCATCACCAGCTACTTTGGGGCCACGTGTCGCTTCACATGCGGCGAGATGTTCCAGGTCCTGGCTCGCAGGGTGACTCCGGAGGGGAAGGTGCAGTACCTGGTGCAGTGGGAGGGCACCACGCCCTACTGAGGGTGCCGAAACCAGAACGGGAGTGATGCTCCAGACTTCCGGGTCTTTCAAATCGCAGTAGTGCACAGTAATTCTGAATGCCGTACAAAGTGGCTAAAGTATCGGGCTTTGTGCACCGTCAGCCGAGACATGTTTGATGTAGGAAGAATCTTTCTGCACTAGAGCAGTATAGTTAAGGTTACTAACATTATTGCTTCCAGTTTAGCGCCTTCCTGTACAGTTCCTTCCTCAAATGGTGGCATCCCAGGTAAACCTGAGCAATACAGGGGTTCAGAAAACATTAAGGAATCATTACCTTTTAGGTAGTTTATTCAGAATGTAAAAAAACTAACAGAATAATCTTATTTGCAGTACTGTGCAAAGCTTCTACTTCAAGATTAGATTGACCACTGAGTAGATTTAGCACTATAATGACCAAATATAATTTAAATGGTGTTAATGGCCACATGTTGTTATTTTTGTAAATGGGTGTGTGCTAAAGGACTGAATATAAATGTAAATGAGTATTTTAACCACTCCTAATTGCTACGGCGATAATGACTTCCTAAGCTTCTAATCACCATCGCACGGTGCATTTAAAATGTCTCTTCTCGAAAAAGTCATTAACATTCTGTGACACCTTTTTTCACCCCTTTTTCTTATATATAAATGCAGTATTCAGTAAATAGAAACATTTGAAAATTCTTTTATAGGCTACAATATTTGGTGTAAACTGAGTAACAGCAGCATCTGGCATCTTCATCAGTATGCCAAGCTGGCCCTTACAGTCTTTACAGGGTACAGGGTCTTTACAGGGTAGCAGTCAAGAAATCAGAACGAGAACATGCTTGCCTTGATTTCACTCAAAAGGATTTCAAGAAGTGCCAAACGGGTTTTAAACATCATGCTTCCTCCACTACATTTTCCATCTTTGGCCTTCAAATAAAGGATAGGTTTTGAATATTTCTAATAAAAGCAATTAGTCTGTGATTTACTAATTTATGCCATTCATTTTGAGGAATACGTACTCATTTTTGTTGACAGTGCAGAGTACTAAACTTTTTATAACATTAGGCTAAAGTTTGAACATCAAACATGTCTTGTGTGGGCAGCCAATTTAAGTGAAGTGAAGTTTTCTGAATGTGTAGTGATTTCATTACAGCAAGGCATTTGGGAAATCTGTGCAGTACTGTGATTATGACTCTAGAGCACAGTTCACGTTTTAGAATGTCACCTTGTACAAAATAGTTTTTTTTTTTTTTTTTTTATGTTACATAACGCATCTAAACAGTCGGGTTCCAGAGATATAGTTTTTTAGTGCAATTGTAGTTTTGTAAGACGTGAAAACGTGGTCATGCACTTACCCCGTGTAGGGTAATGGTGTTTTTAGACCCGTGTACAGTGTTCTGTTGACGGGGCACTAAAAATAATACAAGTACATCTGGTTTAACTTTGTGGCCTTTCCCACCCCCCAGTTAGAGCACTTATAGATTTGATTACATTTCATTTGTTTTGTGAAATTTCAAACTCCTTGCTTTTTCAACCTTATCGCCTACTCCCATATGCGACTGATCACACCTGCATCATATGGGATTAACACACACTTCACTCAAAGAAAACAATTTACACTCTCCGAGCACTTTATAAGGAATGCTTTATTAATACAGGGTAGGGCCTCCCTTTACTCTCAACAATAATCTCCATGGCATGGACACAGCAATGTTTTGTGAAAATTCATTTGATATATTTCTGCTGCATTTCCATGAAGGAAATCTAATCTTCTACCACACCCTAAAAGACTTCTGTTGTATTCAGATCTGGTAACTGGGAAGGCCATTTAACATTGAACTCATTGTCATTATTTATTTTTATTTTTTGTCTTCAGATGTCCATACTTACTGAACCTCTAACCACTGCAGCCTTCACTTTGTGTTCTTACATTTACATTTACAGCATTTAGCAGATGCTCTCATCCAGAGTGACTTACAATTGATACAGTCTTACAACCCAAGCAATTGTAGGTTTAAGGGCCTTACTCAAGGACAAAAAAATGGCTGCTTGGAAGAGGTGGGGTTTGAACCCTAAACCTTCTGGTCCATAGTCCAGTATCTTATCCACTAGGCCACCACAATCCTTGTTGTTGGTTTACAGAAGTGGAACTTGATCTTGTCTTTTGCTGTTGTAGTCCATCTGCCTAAAGGATTGATATGTTGTGAATTCTGAGTTAGTATAGCCTTTCTGTCGCCTTGAACCAGTCTGGCCATTCCACGTTGACCCCTCAAATCAAATGTTTTGTCTTTGGAACGTGTTTGTGTGTTTGTGTGTTTGTGTGTGTGTTTGTGTGTGTTTGTGTGTGTTTGTGTGTGTGTTTGTGTGTGTGTTTGTGTGTGTGTTTGTGTGTGTGT
>JAUZSV010196248.1:0-12809 GCA_034780495.1 Parotocinclus cesarpintoi
CCTCCACGTTGTTTTATAACAAATAGGCGGTCGTAGGCAAAAGGTGAGTGCCGTAAATAATCACAGCTGTGATGTTATTCATGATAGCACATCCCCTTTCTGTTCTTTTGCTTTTATACAACAGTTTACCAAAATATAGAAACAACAACAAAATACATTACATAAGCCCTTAATTTCATTTAAAGACTGAAGAAAAAAGGACTAAAACAAAAGATAAAATTCAATAAAAATTAAACGATAGAATTAAATATTACTTATGGTTATTGTGTTATTTGTATCTGTACCATGTTTGTGTGCGTAAACCTTTCGTTACTTGGCAACACGTCAGCGAACTGATACCGTGTGTGTGGAGAAAGCCTTGCTGTTATCACAATAAATGTTGCAAACAAAAGGGGAAACCACTGTGGTCATGTCACTCTGTGATTTCACAAGGCCATCTCCAGTCTACTCCTCTTCCCTCGTCGCACTTTCCCCTCCTGGTAAATTAATACCGCACTCACACTATGAAAGTTCCTCTTGATGAACTGCATCCAAATTATCCAGTTCAACAGCAGCCAGTTTCCTTAGTCATTGAGGGAGAAAATAGAAATAATTGCACATTGTGTTTTGGGAGGAAGGCGAGGGAGTGTGAGCTACAGCATAAAAACTCAATGTGACCAAGCAGGTCAGGAACATGTCCACATTCTGCTCATCTGACTTTTGCTCTCAGTAATTTCCTGCATAACTGAACTAAAGCACTTCCCAGTATTAGGGAGTGATTAACCCCGGCACAAACCCAAAAATATCTATTACATTCACCTAATGGACGGAATAGTGGCAAGCAGTACAATGTAAGGTGTGTGTGTGAACGTCATGCCTTTAATCCAGAAGCTATATTTGATTTTGTACTTCATGAATGAAGGACTTGATCAAATGTTACCAGCTCATCGCTTAGGAATTAATCCCTACTGATGCTTATTATGTGAGGTCTAAAGAGAAGATCAACCTATGATGACGAATTGCAGTTAGCAATCCTTTAAATCAGGTTACTCATGAAAAGAAAATCTTTGCAGATACATTCTCGACTTATATAAGCAAATGTAAGAAAACACGTTTTCCTAAATCTGTGAACGATGCATCATTCAGTAGAAAAAACATTACCTTATACCATCATGCACTCTAATAGCTTTTAATCGCACATGACTAGATCAATATTTACCATTAACCTTAATGTAAGTCGGGATCAGATCGAGGCAATAGTCACAGAAAGGTTCAAAACAAGTTTTCACAAAGACATTTATCCATGATTATAAGATTAGAACACAATAACAGCCTTGTACTAACACAGGAGTCTACTTGTTTTACTAAAAATGACTTAAAAAAAACTCAGCTAGTGTTGTTCCTGGATCATATTTTCCCATCACAATTAAATGTGAGTATAGGTAAACTAGATGTAGCCTTAGCAAAATGACAGAGTTTAAGCACTTTTTATAAAGGCTTTTTCATTTAATTTTCTATATTAAAAATACTGAATATACCACACGTAGAAGAGTCAAGAAGTCAGTGGTTAAGGTACTGGACTATGTAGGGTGAGGTTGTGTAAGGTTCCCAGACCAGCCAAGTTTAACCCACAACAGCTTGGATTTTACATTGGAACACTGCATTACCCAAGTCTTTCTGGATAGGGGTAAATATCAAATGACAATGTTAGTGTAATATTAATCTTTTTTTGATGATTTTATGAAACCTAGTTTGGCTGCTGTTCGGTCAAAAAGGGAGGAAAGAACATTGTACCCTTTGTAACATTTGTGGAATGCATCACTCGCACCCACATGCATTCACACACTTTAACTCCACAGAGCAACTTTAACCCTGTAAAGCTCTACAGCAGACCTGAACCTCGACATACAAAGTTTTATTAAAAAAATTATTAATCAAATTATATACAGTAAAAATTAGGAAATACCTCAACTGTTGTTCCCATCAGTGACCATTATTTGAAGAGCTAGCAACCCAAACTTTGTACCAAACATACACACACGCAAACACATGCACACCCAAGTAAGGCATGACGTGCATTCTCACTGTGAAAAGGCAGAACATTCTCAAAAGATCAATTAATCAAATAGAGTGTTTTATTCCAGTATATACATCTACCTTTGTGTCCAACTTCTACCTAAGCTAAAAGAAAAAAAACATCTAGCTGTTTTATTATAGAAATCCCACAAGCTTAAAATGCAGTAACAGCTAGCAATAACACTATACATGTAACCGTTTTGTGGACGCTTAACAATAATTAGTGAGACATATCAGCATCATTTAGCTAGACCACATTCAAAACACACACACACACACACACACACACACGAGATATATACAGCTCTTACTGCTCACAAAAATAAGAGGACATTTAATAATTTTTGTGAGCATTATATAAAGCAGAAATTTCTGGATTCATAATCCAGTCACTCTCCATATGACATATTTATAGGTTTCTGCATCCAGTCAGTTCGTTTTTTTTATCCTTACTGAACATGAACATGAACATGATTGGCTTGCACAGAACCTTAATCCCAACTTCATCAGACAACTCAAAAATGCACTGGATCGCCAAAAGTGACCATGGATTATTGACTAACATCAGCATCTGAACAATCATGTTCCAAAATCCAATGGAAAGCCATTTAAGAAAATCCAACACGGTTATTGCAGCAAATATTAACCCCCCTTCTCATCAGGATCTTCAGAGTATACAAGTATTAAGACGAAGCATGCGTTAGATGCCAGTCTGTTGCCAAGTAATCAAGATTCAGCCAATTACGCCTGTATAACGCCCAACCTGGACAGAAGACACCACACTGATTTAAACTTGGGACACAGAGATGGTGGACTACTGAACTGCCACGTCACCAACTGATGTAAAATCAATGCTTGTAAGAAATGATAAACAAGAATAAGAAACAAGCAATACTAATCAATAACAATAGCGATGCCAGCAAAGTGCAGACTTTGACCACTTGAGATGATGACAACTTTACACCACTTAGCTATCAGTTACAAATAACATCAGACCATAAACGACATTCCATCAGATAATTCGGCAATAATCTGAAAATAGCTGTAAAATAATCTGTAAAATGCTGTGCTTTCTATCTCGGGTGACCCATGTACACATTTACCGGGTGCTCTTACATGTCTAATTCAAAGGGGCACATTTCAATGTGTTTTGTGTATTAGTACGATTATAATAAAACACTAAAGACACTAGTAGTGCTGCAGCATATACTACTTAGCATAGTTTCTAATTAGATGATTTCAGCTCAGCTGGGTGTGTTCATGCGTAAAAATCAGTGAAATGTACAGAACGTGGAACACTGCGCTATTGCACTGTGGCAGTGGCAAACACACTGTGTCACTAACACATTAACAGGCAGGTTAAAACACTTAATAGCAACACTGTTCTAATAAGTGTTTGGGTGAGGTTGTGTAGGTATGGTAATGAGAATGAGGTGAATAAAGTGGGTTAGAACCAAAAAATGCTGAAATGTGAAAACTGGAGAAGAAAATCTAACATAAAACAATACACAACATATCCCAATTGACTAAAAGGTCCAGGTTTAAAGACACTCATCGAGCAAGCCAGACTGTCACAGCTGGGCCCTTGAGCAAGGTCCTTAACCCAAAATTGCTTGGATTGTACATGGCAAGAATGAATCTGTTGTAAGCTCTTTGGATAAGAGCGTCTGCTCAGTGACTAAATGTAAATATAACAAGTCGAAACACCCATTCTAACTACATGTATGAGCAAACCAGAAAGCTGGATAAGAACGTCCGCTAAATGACATAAATGTAAAGGCA
This sequence comes from Parotocinclus cesarpintoi, assembly GCA_034780495.1. Lineage (NCBI taxonomy): Eukaryota > Metazoa > Chordata > Actinopteri > Siluriformes > Loricariidae > Parotocinclus > Parotocinclus cesarpintoi. The sequence continues at coordinate 3,838 of JAUZSV010196248.1, forward strand.
CAAATTCTGCATCCTGAATTTCTCACTCACCACTGTCTGCATCTCACTGATTTAATAAACTGTCACAGTACGTTATTATTTGAACAGAAAAAACATACAAACATAGAAACATAACCCGTAGAAACATGGGTAACCCTGAACCAAGTCTCAAAAACCAGCTTGGGTTACAAGTGAACTGAACTTGATTCCACTGAATTCAAGAGAGAAGTTCCGTGAGTCCGATATCTTACACACATGTAGCAAAGCATCTAGGCTAGCGGCCTCAAATTCCCTCTTTAGTTTACCTTTGACTAATAAAAACCCCAAAAAAGCATTGTATGCTGTCCAACATTTTCTAATGAGTGCCATTAACTGGAACTAAAAAACTGAAAAATCACAATAATTTAATTTCTTAATATCTAAATACAGGTAGACCCTAATTTATAAAAATGTAGGTGTATTTTCCATAACATAGCATATTATACATGTTTAAAACGATAAAAAACCATTAACAAGAAGCTTGTCTCATAACAGTGTTAAATATATTGTGTAATATATTAAATACCATATTGAAAGTGAAAACCAACACAGCTCTTCCTCACTACATTTCCCAGTGATCATCACTCCTGCCACTGCTTATGTCCTCACTGAGCACAGGAGAGTGCAGAAGAGTATAGTACTGCTTAACTTATTGGTGACATAGACAAAAATATCAATTCAAAATTTTGAATGAAGTTACTGCTGAATGTGTATTTATGGGTTTTTTTGTTATCAGATTCACATTGAAAATTCAAAATTTATGTATAGCAATTGTAAAATGGTAAGTACCTGTATTCACCTAATGCAGCTGCCTTTTTATTAATCGTTCCCCTTTGCCATTTTTACTGTGTATGGAAAGTTTTTTTTTCCTGAGGAAAGGCTGAGGTTTGCAGTTTGTTTGGTCAAAAACAAACAAATCAAAAGTCAACAGTCCTGAACACTATGGTTGTATTTAGCAACATCCTTGTGTTACCTGATGTAACTGATTAGCAACAACTTTAGTGAACACAGGCTAGTTCTGTACAATTTTTAGTGATTCAACGCGCTTATTTTTGATAATTACGTTGCAATTTGCTCTTTAAGTCCTCATTTGTTACAGTTTTCAATTAATTGTAAAATAAAGGCCAACATCCTGTGTGAATCCTGTTTTTGTTACAGGAGTACAGATGTATTTGCTTCATTCAACGACATTGGAAATACAAAATGTGATGATAATATCAACAGTATGGATCCCCTGCTGTAGCTTACATTGTGCCCTTATATTACAGGACGGGAATAGATTGCAGCAATTTTCAGTAGTGCAACGTTACGGTGGTACAATTAGGCTGCTTCAGCAAATTTTTCAGAACTATACCTCTGTGATGACCCAGCAGCTGAATTAGCAGCGCTTTCATTAGCTCAGTTTTCGACAAGTCCAATCAAAAACTGACATATCCAACAGCTTACATTAAGAACCGAGCATTCCTGATATGAGCCAAGGATCCGTACAGAGCTGAAAACAGAATCATGTTAAGCCCGGCACGTTCATTAGAGATAAACGGAAATACGCTGGTCCAGAGTGCTGTGTGTTTTTTCACATTTTTTACACATGATATCTCAAAATGTCTTTTGTTGATGTCATTTTTACAGATTGCCACATTGTTTGCCACAAAATTTCACTACCCGGACACTACAGAGACAAAAGTTTGTGGACGCCCCTTCTAATTATTGAGCTCTTCTCATTAACTCACACACAATATAAAGCAGACACTTCTTTATTCTCCACAGCCAAACAGTATCAATAATGGGCTGTACAAAACAATCTTAACACATTTATAGGTTTCTGCATCCAACAATTCAATTCATCATCTTTCTGCCCTGCTGTCCTTAAACAAAGTCAATAGACAAACGGTTTGCCAATTCTGATTAAGAGCTTTACTGGCTTGCACAGACAGGTTGAAAATGCACCGGAATGTCCAAAGTGAGCCAGGGATTATTGTGTAACCTTAGGAGATGACCTCACAGTCATGTTCCAAAACCTAGTGGAACGCCTTTTAACCCTTTGAGGACCAAGGAACATATTTGTTTGAAATGGGCACCAAATTCGATTGAAACAACCAACAGTACTGAAAGTGTTCAAGTGAAGTGTTGCAGGGGGAAAAAGTCTGTCTTTCTTAACACGTTCATGACCGTGGGCTGTTCCAATCGCACTGGGCGTCCATTTAAAAGGACAAATATGTCTCTTGGCTCTAAAAGGGTTAAAAACAAAAAGAAAAAGGCTATTTTTGGTGCAACTGTGGCCAAACTTCACACTAATGCCCATGTTTTGGACGTACCTTTTGAGTGTCCACAAACTTTTGTCTAACTACTGTATATAAGCTAGAGTATTACACTGAACAATTGTTCATTTCATCGAAAAGGGTTAAAATAAGGGTATTTATTAATTTCTTTAAACTAGACATAATTATTAACACATTCTAAACTTAAATAAAAAATGTAACGAGGCAGCAAGCTCGCTTCTCCACCGATTAACGGTCTTTCGACGTCTGTCTTTTCTTCAAAAATACACTTTTTCCACTAACAGGCTAAACATGAGCACTTTTCTGTTTATTCGAGTTTTAAAGGTTATAAAAGATAGAAATAACCGCACCTGTTACACTCCAGTACACGCCGTGTGTGGGTCGTTTGGAGATTCCGTTGCTCCAGCACGTGCTCCGCTTCTCAAATGACTGCTCAATGTTTGACGTTTTGGGTGCTGAGCTCCTCTAGGAATGTGGGCGTGGCGCGAATACACCTGACGCTCTGGCGTGATGACGTACCCCAGAGCCTCAAGCAGAGCTCGCCTGAAGGTGACATGCGCACTGAGACTTTTGGTCCGGGAGCAGAACCAGCTTGTACACTTCGTACTGCCCTACATCCTCCATATTTGGTGAAGTCCGATGAAACAACGTAAGGAATGCGGTGGGTGTGTGAAGGATCAGGGTGTGGTTTGCAGGCTGTACCTGACTAACCCTGGCCGTCTTAATCCATCATGCTGGTAAACTATGGTGCTTCCCCATAGTTACATTTAAAAGCAAGGTTTTCTGGTGTTTTCTTTTCTTTTAATCTCTGTATATTTATTTTAGAAAAGTCACACAAGCACCACACAGAGGCTCAAATACAGAAATAAACGGGTTAACACAAACCAAACATTAGGTCACAGTTCCTAATGTTTACCTTAATTACAAATGAAACTTCAAATTGACTAGCACAAACCCCACAAACTTACACACAGATACACAATGTCACAGACAAGCAGAACTAATATTAAAGCTCCGCAACAAACTATTACTATGAGTGGTACTCACTGTACCACTTTTTAGTGAAAGCCTAACATAGTTTTTTTTTCTTAACTGCTTCCATACCATTTCCAGAATTGTACAGAATGTCACAAAATGTGTAAAATCTTAAAACAGAAACAAAAGAATAAGGTACATTCACTACAGACATATTAAAATACCAGGCTTTTTAGTAGATTTTGGAACATGACTGTGAGGTCTGGTACTCATGATCTGCATTCCAATTAATCTCAAGATGTCTGTGCTTTGTGCAAGCCAGTTCTCCATCAGGTTTGCAAATAATTTCATTATGGAGTTTTATGGTCTTTTTAAGGCATCCTAGGTTACTTTTTAAAAAATCTTGACTTTACTTGTGTATTAATACACACAATTTAGTTGTATACATTTATTTGACTTGGCAATGACATTTGTTTAAGAAAATATTATATTATGTTATATTATATTATATTATATTATATTATATTATATTATATACAGTAATACCAAAAAAATTGTTTCCTTGGAATTAACACTTCAAATTTGTTAGGATTGTTGTTCAGGATCGGGACATAATCAGAGATAGAGGATATAAACGTCGCCTCACCGATAGTTCCGTAATGGCGACCGGCGAGGACGGCCTAACGATCCGAGGGGAAGGTAGGAACCCTAACAACGTGGTAGCGATTGTTACAAATGAAAGGTTATTAAGGGTTAAATTAAAAGTTATATCACGTAAAAGTAAAAAAGTTACAGGTCTTAGAGCTGGCACACTAGATCACAATGCCCTCCCCCTATGTGGTGTGGTCCTATGTGGTGAGTCCTTCCAGATGGGTGGGGCATCACAAGTAGGCATGTTCGGCTGTACCTGAGGGAGCGGAGGCTGGTGGGATCACACCATGGTGCTGCTCCGAGGGATATCGTGTGGAAAATGCTTTGTGCATTACACCGTATTTCCCTGTGATGACAGAAGCGATCCTCTTCCTCTCCCTCGTTAGGTCACACTAATTCCAGAGAAGAAAGCTACCCTCGTTCTGACCTCGCTTTAAAGCAGAGGATTTGGGGTGGAATAGATTTCCCATCACATCGCTCTCAGGATTTTTAGATGTGAAGGATGTTTTTATTAAACTCCGAGCTACTCTCTGACCTTTGGACGTTCTCCCGTACCGCTCGTGAAAACTGCCTTTTACTCACCTGAAAGAATCTAAATCAGGGCGGGTTTTATTAATGACCAGTTAATTAGCACCTCTGTTTTAATGAGCAGTAATCAAACTCACCTGGGTCATTGGGAAAAAAAAACGTTTAGTTTCCGTTTCGTGTTCCCTACTCTTCAGTTCTCAGTGTTAGGGTAACCTGTTTGCTTATTTATACTTATGTGGGACATTGGTTGGGTTCGGGGTTCAAAAGGGGTACTAGGTACAAGACCCAAGGACTTGTTGGGACATGACCAGTAGGGACCCTGTGGGCCGGCCCATTTCCGGAGTAATGGACTATTCCGTTCCTTAACTTTACCCTGTATTGTATTGATGATTTCCCCTTATTGTTTGTAGACATAAATGGGTATGATCATTCGTTTTGCTTCCCCCTTACTCTGGAATAGTTTAGCCTTATGTAGTTAACTGTTAAGGGGACGCTTTAAAATGGTTTAGTCTTCAGGGGCAACGAGAGGAGACTGAGTGATTGTAGATTTTGTAGATCTTGTAGATCACTCTACAACCCTAATTACTGTGGAGTTGGGACGTTGCATAAAACGTAAATAAAAACAGAACACGATGCCTACAAAGACAAGATATTAAATGTTCAAACGGATAAACTTTATAGTTTTTTAGCAAATAGTTACTCGTTATGAATTTGATGCATGCAACACGTTGCAAAAGAGTTGGGACAGGGGCAACAAAAGACTGGGAGAGTTGAGGAATGCTCAAAAAAATCCTGTTCCACAGGTAAGTGTCCCTAGAAGGATGGAGCGAGGTTCAGCACTTTGTGAAAAACTGCATGAGTAAATAGATAAACAGTTTAAGAACAACGTTTCTCATGGTGCAAATGCAAGGAATTTAGGGATTTTATCATTTACAGTCGATAATAATCATCAAAAGATTTTTAAAAATCTGGAGAAATCTCTGTAAGTAAGCGGCAAGGCCGAACACCAACACTGAATGCCTGTGCTCTTCGATCCCTCAGGAGGCACTGCATTAAAAACGGACATCATTCTGTACCGGATATGATCACATGGGCTCAGGAACACTTCAGAAAAACCAGTATCAGTGACACAGTTCATCTCTCCATCTACAAGTACAAGTTATAACTCCACCATGCAAAGAGAAATCCAAATATCAACACCACCCAGAAACACCGCCCGCTTCTCTGGGCCCCGAGCTCATCTGAGATGGACTGGTCCAAAGTGGAAAAGTGTCCTGTGGTCTGTGGTCTGACGATTCCACATTTCAAATAATTTTTGGAAATCATGGAGTTGTGTCCTCTGGGACAAAAAAGGAAAATAACTTTCCGGATTGTTATCAGTTATAAAGTTTAAAATCAGCATATCTGATGGTACGGGGGGAGGGGGGGTGTTAGTGCCCATGACATGGGTAACTTATACATCTGTGAAGTCACCATTAATACTGAAAGGTACATACAGGTTTCGGAGCAGCATATCCTGCCATCAAAGCAACGTCTTTTTCAGGGACGTCCCTGTTTATCTCAGGAAGACAAAACAAAGCCACATTCTGTACGTCTTATAACAGCGAGGCTTTATAGTAAAAGAGGGTCTGTCCTGCCTGGAGTCCAGACCTGCCTCCCACTGAAAATGTGTAAAATATTTTTTTGTATTCTTCAAATATGATCGTCGGCGGATCCGCCAAACAAGCAATACATTTTTTTTTTTTTTAAGTCTGGCCTTAAATATTTTGTGTTTCTAGTGTTTTCAACTGAATATGGGTTGTAAAGGATTACATTTAAAAAAAATTTACGTATATTCACGTCTTCATGTATTTAAGTTCGGCACTGCATTAAATTAATTTGCTTTATTAAAGCAATTAATCATTAATTATATATAAATATAAGCTAAAAACAGTCATGTGGGGGTCGGGAACGGACCAGTCCTATTACCAGGAATATTTAATTTCCCTCAGGAACCAATTAAGATGGAATTCTGAGATTCCACAATATTATTAGCAATTAATAAATTGTATTTCTGTAAAAAGCTTAGAATTTACAGGTAATTCAAAAATAAATATATATATTAATTTATTAATTCATTCATTCTCTTCTGCTTAATCCACAAAATAACAAAACTTTCACACCTAGCGTGTGTATTAGACATTTTTGCCGCTGTTCCATATCCCGTTCAGTGTGTACCGGTTTTCTTTAGATACCTGTTGTGGCGGTTGATGGGACCGTGTTGGTAGCTAGGATGGGGGCAACGGTTGCTGCGGCAACCGGGGTTACAGTGCTGAACATGGGCTTTTGGCTCATGGTGTGTGTGGGCTGAGCTTTCTGGGCTCCCATGGCCGGGTGGGAGGGCAGCGTGATGCGTGTGGCCGTGTCTCTGGGAGTGGGAGGTCTCTGGATGCTGATGGTGGGTGGAGGAGGGTGGATGGTGAGGCCTGGGCGCCTGAAAACAACAAATATATGGTAATAAAATAGTATAGAGATACTCAGAACATTGATAGTAGTGATGTAGTCATTAAGAATATTTTAGTAAAAACCTATGTGAAAAATTAAGAGATACAAGTTGGCTAATTTCAGTAAGAAGGCTGCCAGTACGATCGGTGGTAAGGTGGAGCTGTTTTGTCAAAATGGCCCAATGTCAAGAGGATGAAACACTAGAACATTTTCTTTTAAATTTAAATTTAACAGCTCTGTTCATTTTAAATCTGCAGCTTACGGTATATTTCAAAATAAACTCTCAACATCGGAGAAGGACATCACATGGTTGGTCATCTGTATTACAAAAAGTAAATTATGGAAAACCAGATGTAGGATGACAGTAGATCAGCAATTTGTGTCCGGTGATTGTGTTTTTAAATCGATAATTAGAGTTAAAAAGGAGAAGGACAGTGGATTATTCAAATAATAAAGGTAATGGATGGGACTTTTGGGTGGGTATTTTCTCAGCGCTAAAATGTATTTTTACTGTGTGATTTTTGTAAACGTGTTGTTATGCTATGATGTATTGAAATCTGATGTTTTTCCTTTGTTTTCTACATGTATCTGATGAATATTAACTATTAACAAAGTTTCTCTTTAAAAAAAAAAATACAAATTAAAACAACAAACACGTCAGACGTCAGATCTATTTCACACAGCTGCAGAAGGCAGAACAGGATGAGAAGGAATAACCGACCCGTGCACGAGCTCTGGAGGGCTGATCACGGGAGACTGGGTTCTGGCTGCCGAAATGGGGGCGACCACGGTGGGCAGGACCGCGCTGGAGGTCGTGGACGCAGGTCGAGACTGCAGGCGCACGCGCACGCACGCACGCACGCACACACACACACACACACACAAACATGAACAGAGTTTAATAAGAGCTTACAGCTGCATGTTCAAGTACAGGATTAAAATAAAATAAGTAAGACAGAAGGAAGGGGTGTGGCCCATTCGCACCAAACTCGAGCCACAAACCAAGGCGAGGTAAAAATTCAAAAGGGCGACCTTAATGCCGCCTCACCTGAGATGAGCCACAAACTAGGCTGGCTCAGCACCATCAACCAGTGCTCACTTTGGACTATAGCGTGCCTCTGGCAGGGCGAGGCTTGAGATTCACCCCACTTACTTCTGTCTAGCTGGACCGTACTTATAAAGCATCCAGTACAAAATCCATATACTGACATTTAAATCCCTTCCTGCTCTTGTTCCACTCTATCGCTGTGATTTATTACATTACTACACTCCTACCCGGGTCGCTGCGTTCCTCTGATTCTAACCATCTCCCAGTACCTAGGTTAAGGTTTTCATCCGTGGGTGAGAGATCGTCTGGAACTCCCTTCCTTCGTCCATTCGGTTCTGCTTCTACGCTCCAGGAATTTCAAATTTCCTGTTATCCTCCTCATTTATATCGAATGTTGACTGTATTTGATTTATGTTTTTCTATAGTAGAGCGTCCCTGGGTTCTGTGAAAGGCGCTATAGAAGTTAAACTTGTTGTTGCCCTGTACTGTTTGTGTGTTCGGCGTCATCTGTGAACGACTGGAAGTGACTATGGGTTGTTATTATTATTATTATTATTATTATTAAGGCATTTTATATGTTAATGGTGTACATAACTGCTTTCATTTCGTTAAATATAAAGGTGACATTTTGCTATTGTTTGTTTAATTGCATAAGAAAATGGTTAAAAACCATTTTATAATAAGGAACAGTAAAAAAAAAAAAATTATATATATATATGGAAAATTAAATGGAACTAAACCGAATTTCCTAGGGACCCTAATAATATTGTCAGCCCAAAGCACAGTACCGTAAAGGAGTGGACGATATGGCCCTAAAATAATATCACAATATTTTGGGGTACTTTTTTTTTTTTTTTTTTTACATCGGGATGTGATCGTTTTGGTTCTAATAAACCGGCTGGTCCGCTTAATCGAACATGCCCTTTGTTACAAGACGGGACGTGCTATGTAACATATTAAATGTTTATTAAACCTTTATTGTACGATTT
>JAUZSV010196352.1:0-12808 GCA_034780495.1 Parotocinclus cesarpintoi
TTAGATGCGCTACAAACTTCGGCTCTGTCTCCCCCTAAGACTCGAATAAAGGAGTTTCCCTAAATAGTGTATATGTTTTAGGGCCATTTTGAACAAAGGACCACGTGGTTAAAGGTAGTACAGCCATAAGTAATTTATATGCTTTTTTATGTTCTATAAAACCTAACACTGGACAGTTATACATAATTAAATTATTCAATTTTATACCCACTTAGATATGAGTTGAGGGTAGCAGGGAGCTTGGGCCTGGTAATACAGGGTGTAATGCAGGGACAAACCCTACACAGGGCAGAAATCCACTGCAGGCCAAATAGACACACATTCACTCCTACTAATACACTTTACTGAGCCCAATTGACCTAATGCATGTCTTTATAAAATAAGAAGAAAACAGGCTTTCTGGAAAGAAAAAACCCACAGGAACATGTAGAGACAAGAAAGCTCTGTAATTCTGGAGCTATGAGGCAACAGAGATAATCACTTGTGTCACCATGCTACCCTAGTATGAAAATATTACTATTATAATGTTTTAAAAACCAAGGTACAGTCTAAGCTAATTATATGAGTACTAAAATATGTTTAATGTATTTAATACCAGATGGAAGACCCCAACTTACTAGAGGAGTCCTCATCATCTCTGTTGGAGCCCAGTGAGGCTGGGAGAGGGGCTCCACTGCGACTGGGGTCTGTGCATATTATAAGGGCTATAAGATTGTTTTTCTGTTGAATTGTATTTGTGCTGCAGAAGGTCTGCAATGTGACTAAGCTGTACTGCTCTTTCCAAAAGGTTTGTTGCTGGTGTGATTAACCGGGAGCGAATACCCACCTTTGAGCGAATGCTATGGAGGGTTTGTCGTGGCAATGTGTTCTTACGGCAGGCTGAAATTGAGGACCCTCTTGAGGATCCCACACATGTGAGTTGGAAAATGTTAGGATCAGGTGGAACCTCTGGGTTCAAACCAATGCGCAGGGTAACACACAAGAGACTCAGGTAGAACATGCTGATTGCTCCGATCGGATCTGCCACCAGGAAAGAACATACACACACACACACACACACACTCACACGCACACACACACGCACGCACAAACAGTAGAGAGTAGAGCTAGGGGTGAAAGAACAGAAAATGTGATTTCATGCTGGTTTCATATGTAGGTAAAAACTGTTTTCCTTTTAAACCATATTTAACAATGTAAATGTTGAATTTTTCATATTTTGAATAAGCCCCGTGTTTTACTGCAGCATTTTTATAATCTCATAAAAATGTTATAAATTAAAGTTTATGTTGTTTTTGCAGGGAGATCAGGTTCACAAGTCAGTATTCATCATCTTCTTCCAAGGAGACCAGCTGAAAAACCGAGTTAAGAAGATCTGTGAAGGGTAAGGTAACCTTCTAACAGGACAGCCAAAAGACTTTTACACATTATCTTTTTGTTTTCAACACTGTACTTTAGACATATTTTATTAGTTGATCTTTATTGTATAAATTAGTTTAAGGTTGCTTAATCATGCAATCATGTAATAGACAGGCATCTGTACTAAGGTCTTCCATATTGTAAAAGTGACTAGGCATAGTGCACTGATTAGTGTTGATGCTATAAAACTAAATGACTTTTTAATGTTAAATCATGTTACAGGTTCCGTGCTTCTTTGTACCCCTGCCCTGAAACAACACAGGAGAGAAAAGAGATGGCAGCTGGTGTCAACACTCGGATTGATGACCTGCAAATGGTGCGTCTCATTTTTTTCCTACTGAAAAACAACTTTATTAAGTTACATGCAAAATAAATGTATGAATTACACTGCACACTTTTTTATTTCTAATGTTTCCTTTCCAAGAAATAAAAAACATGAGATTATGATAGACTAAGTCAAACTGATGAAAAATTTCAGATTTGCTATGTCACACTAATACTAAATTAAATACATATTTGTAACTTTGAAAGAATTTCAAAAATCTAAATTCTAAATATTGAATTTGATTGCATAAATCAATTTTGAACCAATGTCAGAAGTAGATCTAGGGGGTCCTAGGATGCATGATCCACAGACAAAAAGACAACTTAAGAAAAGGCCTCGTAGCTATTGGGAACGCCAACCTGACCTCGGGATGGCCGAGACACCAACGAGGTAAGCTCGTTCCTGGGAGCCCACCCGTAGAAGCCCAGTGCTCCCTGTGGGACGAGCAGGTGAACCGAGAGTCCAAAAAAGGCTAAACTTAAGTCTGCCTGAACCTGAAAGAAATGAAAGAAACAAAGGAAAACAAAGACAGGGGAATTTGAGGAATCAAAACGGCATATGAGCTGAAGAATCATAACAAAACACAAACCGAAACCAAGCTAAACAGAAACTGAATAAACGAACAGTTAAAATAAAATAGGAGCTAACCAACTAGAAAGCAACACAACAGAACCAACAAGAAACTGAAAGTAAACTCCAAACATAACTAACAGAGCAGGTAAATCAAATGGAAAATGAAACAGTGAGCCGGAGAACACTAGCATGAACACGGGGCTTAAATAATGAATATCTCATCAACTGCACTGAAAACCAGTGTGTGAAATGAGGAGGCGTGATAACCGATGGAGAAAATAAATCAATAGATTGCCACGGAAACCAAAACAAAACCCCACATGCCTAACAATGACTGTTTTATTGATATTGGCTCATTGTCTCTGGTGCAGACCATCATGTGCCACTGGCCTCAGGGCTAAAGGAAGATTGTGGCATTTAATAGATGCCAGTAATAGATAGCAGAGAGGCCAGATTCAATGGTTGGACAGAATTAACAGGCCGTCACATGATCTTACTGTTCATATAGGCTTTAAGACATTTTTGTAGGTGCTGTAAAATGTAGCGCCTGAGGGACTTATCATTATCTTTCCAAAACTCAAAGTAATGGTAAATTATAAGATTTGATAAATATAGACGCCCAGGTCTACAGTATCTCACAAAAGTTTTATTAAAGTGTCATATCCTCGGTGTTATCTTTCCATGGAACAACACTGATGTAATGTAGTCAGTCTGCAGCTTGTATAACAGTGTAGATTTGCTGTGCCCTCAAAAATAACTCAACATAAAGCCATGGCCAAATTGTGCCCATTTAGACATTTTCCCTTTCCTGAGACATATTGGAATATTGCCCTGCTGCCCAGTTTCTGCAGAGAGGGAAGATCATGCTCTGTTTCAGTATGTCAAGGTACATGTTGGTATTTTGCTTCCCAAAATCAACTGTAGCTCCCCACAGCCAGAAGCACCAATGCAACACCAAGTCATGACATTCCCTCCACTATGCTTGGCTGTAGGCTAAGCCACACATATTTGATACCATCAGAAAAAATTAAGTTTATCTTGGGCTCATCAGACCACAGAACATGGTTCCAGTAATCCAGCAAAAGTCTTCAGCAAAGAGGCTTTCTTCTGGGACTGGTACTGGCAATTTACATCATATCGAAGTGTTATCTTCAGTGTTGTCCCATGAAAAAATATACTTACTTTTGTGAGATACTGTATATGCTTACTATAACTGATATAACAATGTACATATAAGTCATAGAACATAGAAAATTTTGACCATAGATCTGCTTCAGACTCGGTGTGGATTGGGTTGCCGATCTAGGGGATGGGGGATGGACAGAACTTTAAGAAACATGGCCAAGAAGTCATTTGGCCAATCACACACACACACACACACACACACACACACACACACACACACACACACACACACACACAAAACCAAGCAAGATGTGGTTGGAAACCAGAGTGCGACAGAACCGTTGATGGTGATGGTTGCCACAGTATTCAAAATAATGAAAAAGATTTTGCAGCTCCTTTCAACAACCATTTTGAAAAGGTTCAATGGCCTACTTATAGATCATCAACATTCCTCCTTTTTAAATTGGTCTCTAGTACTATATTTGTCTGCTTAGGGCAGAGGGGCCGTGAGAGAATTTTCCTGTCTACATTGTTTTATGGGCAGTTAAGGAAGAACAGCTGTCAGATCTTATTTTTTGCCCTTGTACACTATACAGTTGTTGTATTGCTATGGTTGTGCTGTTGGAATCAGATACAGAAGGATTTTGTCTCAAGTGCAAAAAAAAAAAGTTAGTTTATTATTTTTTGAGGCTTTGTGTCTGAAGCGGAGTGCATGAAGCTCCAAATATGGTTGCCATCTTCATGAATATAAAATGTTTAAATTATGGGTCCTCGGTCCCACAGTAGTTGGCCTGTTCAGTTTACATAAAGGTCTCCATTTTAAAAAACAACCTACCTATATACATGGGAAGTTATAGAGTTTGATTTTGACTTCAAATTCACTCTTAAGCAAACCGTAGTGTGTGATATGATGGTGTTGTTCCTTGTAAAAAAACGTTTTTCACACATGTATGATGGTGTCAGTGCACTTGTTACCTGTTTTAAAGACAGCCGGACCACTGTCCTCACATTCAAACAATCTCTCAATCACATGTCTTTATATTCAATGACATTCCAACCTCTCCACCATGCCCAGGACCAAAGAGCTGTCTCGGGACACCAGGGATTTGTAGACCTGCACAAGGCTGGGATGGGCTACAGGACAATAAGCAAGCAGCTGGGTGAGACGGCAAAAACTGTTGGCACAATTATTAGAAAATGGAAGAAACACAAGATAACTGTCAATCTTTCTCGGTCTGGGGCACCATGAAAAATTTCTCCTCGTGGGGTAAGAATGATTCTAAGAAAGGTCAGGAATCAGTTCAGAACTACATGGGAAGATCTGATCAATGACCTGAAGAGAGCTGGGACCACAATCTCAAAGATGACTGTTAGTAACACAATGCACCGTCATGAATTAAAATCCTGCAGGGCACGCAAAGTCCCCCTGGACCAAAATTCTTGCTGCAGTGTGTGCAGTTTTGGTCAACAACTACAGGAAACATCTGACCTTTGTAATTACAAATAAAGGTTTTTGTATTTTATATTATGTCATATTTTTCTATTGTATCAAATAATTACTTTATGCAATAAAATGCAAATTAGTGTTTTAAAAATCATACCATTTAAAAAAATATAACGGAACTGTGGTAGAGTCGCAATAATACATTTGAGGTTTGTGCTATAATCTGTGATATTGACACTAGTGTATTGCTTTTCCACAATAGCAGTACACGTCTCACATTATCATGATACCATCTCATGTATTGTTGCTTATATTATTTACATTATTTACTTTCTAAGTTCGATGTAAAACTGTAACGTACAACAAAACACTTTTACTGTACTCTACTTGCCAAAAAAGCTAAAAAAAATTGCTAATTTTAAGCTGTTATTGAATTTAAAATGACTTTTCATATTCTTTAATACAGGTGCTGAACCAAACCGAGGATCACCGGCAGAGGGTTCTTCAAGCTGCTGCTAAATCACTGCGCGTATGGTTCATTAAAGTGAGGAAAATGAAGGCCATCTACCACACACTGAACCTCTGCAATATTGATGTTACGCAGAAGTGTTTGATTGCAGAGGTGTGGTGTCCTATCGCTGACCTGGATTCTATACAGTTTGCCCTGCGAAGGGGCACGGTGAGGAAGCAGGTCTTATTTGTGTATACACCTATAAGTGGTGTTACTTCACTCTGAATATGGACTTGGGTTACTTTTATCTACTGTAACACATTGGATTAAACCAATGTTACATCTGGAAAAAAGGAATTTAATAATTCTGTTCATTTTTATTACTCTTGAAGGAAAGGAGTGGATCCACCGTACCATCTATTTTGAACAGAATGCAGACGAAGCAAACACCCCCCACATACAACAAGACAAACAAATTCACCTCTGGCTTCCAGAACATTGTGGATGCTTATGGAATTGGAACCTATAGGGAAATTAACCCAGGTATAACAATGCAATTGCAAAACGCTACATTACATGAAAATGTAATCCTAATTATTTGAAGACATTTTAATTGTTTATGATCATTTTTGTAATATTTAAACATTCTTCAGGATGTCCATGGTAATTTTAATACATACTGATAACAGATGTTAACAGTTTGCTTGGAATTGTTTTGGATTCTAATCTTGTTGCTTGTTTGTTTCTTTTTTTGGTGGCATTCTGTAGCACCCTACACAATCATCACCTTTCCCTTCCTGTTTGCTGTGATGTTTGGGGACATGGGTCATGGTGTTCTAATGACCAGTGCTGCCCTCTACCTTGTCATCAGAGAGAGCCGTCTGCTCTCACGGAAGCACGATAATGAGGTTTGAATTTTGTGAATAAGTTACTTAATTAGTCACATGAAATTAACTAAAGTAACTGTAAGCACATAGTAAGAGAGACAACATTGGTAATAAACTGGTAAGTTGTATTTTGTCTGTGACTTGTGTTACGACCCAAACAACCACAAATTATGGTGCTGGGTCTATTTATTTTTTCCCCATCACCATATTAAGTAAATGAGAATTTCCATTTCTACAAAGATGATTTGTTTTAGTTAACTTCTGAGTTAATGCAATGAAAACATATTAACAACAATAAAAACCAACTAATACGGGAATCAGCTTTGGGGTAGACCAAGGCCAAAATAACAACCAAAACTACTAAAAACACATAACTGAACTAGCTTACCTAAAAAAGAAATGGAAATACAAATTACTTTTCTACACAAAAACAGTCAAAACACATTCAAATAAATTGTCAGTCATACCCATACAACCTCAACACATCAGGACAGCAAAAGTGCAACAACTTCCAAATTAGAATGCACGTCCCATCTTAAAATTCTTAATACCAGATGACATCACCATGGGTATTAAAAAATTAAGCGATCCATTGGACCAATTCATTCACTTTAATTTTGTGACATGTACTACACCTTACTTCAGTCACATCAGCAAGTTTGATGGCAACATGCAACGTCTGCAAACGAAATGCTGAAGGGGCTGGTGCTAGCATTGCAAAATACAAACTATAGTGTGACTGATTAATAGTATATAAATTAATTATTAATATACAAATATAGTTTAAGGTGCTTGAATAAGATGTTTTTATTTTGAATGCAGTTTAGCGAATTTATTACATTTATATTTGTATGTTCATTTGTTATATTTTGTTTTACAGGGTTAGTAAAGTAATGTTTTAGTTGGATACCTTAAATCTCTCCCACATGGTGATTTTACATTTACAGTATTTAGTGATATATGCGGTTTATTAATTTAATGCTATTGGAACAATATCGGGTATCAATCAAGATGAATTATAAATTACATTTAGGTAAGACATACCCCAAATTCAGCGGGTTAATCAATCCTCAAAATTATTGCTTTCTTCTTTTTTGCATCTCCGATCTCTCTTGCTTTAAAATTATTTTTTGTGTTCTGTGTTCAATTCAGTTTCAATTCAGTTTTATTTTATATAGCGCCTTTTACAATAGAGCATTGTCTCAAAGCAACTTCACAATATTACACTTTCCTAAAAGGCCAATCCCAAGTTGAGCAAGCCTAGGGCGACAGTTCTGTCTGTTTAATCAGACTGTTCCTTTCTGAGCTATTAACAGACTAGACTGTGGTTGATGTTATGCTCCCCTCTGTGTACTGCACAGCCTTAGTTACACCCCATTTTCAAATGTTTTTTTTCTCTTCTTGCCATTTTGAGCTAAATATATATGTATTATATCACAAACTACACAGTGATAATGTGAAGACAGGGAAACAAGGCAAACAAATACTAAGTGATACTAACACAAACACAATAGGTTATTACAAAGAGAGCAAATACTAACAGACAGCATGCTAACAATGTTTTACACAAACTAACAATCAGATACCAACAGCAAATGCTATACAACCAGACAGAGCTAACAATTCCTAACAAGAACAGAAACTAACAGCTAAAGTACAAACAAACACACGGGAATGCCCTCAATGTGAGTCAATGGCGCTGCACAGTGACGCCCAGTCCCGAAACCAGCAATTTTATGGCCCATTCCATAGTGGGGCCGGACTATGTAATCAATTAATTAAAAATTAATTAAAAATAATAATTTGGAGAAATTAATGGCTCCTTGAGCAGGCTTACTGTATGAGAGGGTGGCCTGAGTCACTGAACTGGGCGGTCTTCCAGTCACACTGACTGGTAATAGGTCCTTATCAGGGCTGATAATTCTGTCTGTGATTGGACTGTTTAATATACACTGCTCACAAAAAAATAGGGGCTACAGTTAATGGGACCACATCAGGACGCGCCCGTTTTGGTCCCAATAACCGGCTGGTCCGATTAAACAAACATGCCCTACGTTACAAGATGGGACGTGCTATGTAACAAATCAAATGTTTATTAAACCTTTATTGTGCGAGTTACACGTATAGCGAACGTACAAACAAGAACTACTGTTACTTACGAACTTTGTTCATTGGAAAATAAATTAGCAAAAAAAAAAGTTTTTCGAAACGATCTACAACACAATGTATAGGTACTCAGCATGTGAAGCATAATACTGTAAAAAAACAAGTTCTTACTAAATTCCAGTCAACATTTGAAAAACTTATTCAGTGTGATCTGACGCACTTTTGCTGTGGCTAAGTGGCGACTGGGAAACGTTAGGAACAGACTTATAGGTGGCAGTAGAGGGCTGGAAAACTCCGGAGTTTTAGGGTAATAATGGCAGAGACAAAGAGTTTTTTCAAGGATATTACATACTGTACATTACACATATATAATAGGATTTGTTTTGGTACTTTAGGATTTGGTCCAAATAAGCGCTGGTCCCATTAACCAGTGGTCCTATTAACCGGAATCGGCTGTATTTGGCAACCTTATCTTGGTGTGTCTTAATTTCTTGCATGAAAGCAGCTCCGCTCTGACTTCTCCAGCACAGTCTACCAGCTGTGAACGTTGTCTTGTGGGACTGTGGTGACCTAGTGGTTAAAGGACTGGACTATGGACCTGAAGGTCAAGGGTTCATATCCCACCTCTGCCACAGTTGGGCCCCAGAGCAAGACCCTTAACCCACAATTGCTTGGATTTGTAAGACTGTATTAATTGTAAGTCGCTCTGGATAAGGGCGTCTGCTAAATAACATGTAAATGTAAAATGTAAATGTCTTTAAGTGATGCATTCTACACTTACTGCTGTTCTTTGCATTTGTATTCGGGTCTATTAGTCTGGAAATAGAGCAGTGCTGCTTTGCTCCCATGCTCAGTTAGCCCACGGCCTATCTATTGGCTTCATGCTAGCATTAGCACTTTATTTGCTTTTCTCTTGCTCCGGGTCTTCGTTTAGTTTGAAAGCTCATGCTAGAATTAAGCAAATGAGATTACTCCTTTAGTTAAACTGGTGCTAAATTTAATAGCTTGAATACATATTTATATAGTGCATAACGTGCATGAGATCATGTTAACCCAAAAGTGTTCTGTACCAAGGCTGATGGTTTTTATTCTCACAAAGGAAGCACCCCGGGTCAGCACTGAACCAGTCAACATGACCCAGGACTCACACAATTCTTAGTGGGGAGAAAACTGGTACATTGCCTAGGCAAGAATAGACCCGTCCACTGACTTACAAGGAAATAACAAAAGCTTGCATAGGGTTTTGTGTCCCAATACCCTTGGTCACATGTGGGTTTGTGTCTCAATGCTTTTAAACACATGGGTTTGTCTCAATCCTTTTAAAGACAAAATGTTTGGAAACTCTTAGTCACATTTAGTCACAGGTTTTTGTGTCCCAGTACTTTTGGCAACATGTGGGTTTGTATCCCGATACAATTATCCACACAGGGTTTTGTGTCCTGATACTTTTGGCCATATGCGGGTTTGTGTCTCAATACTTTTAACCACACAGGGTTTTGTGTCCTTATACTTTTGGCCGTATGCGGTGTTTACGTCTTAATACTTTTAACCACACAGGGTTTTGTGTCCTGATACTTTTGGCCGCATGCAGGTTGGTGTTTCAATACTTTTAACCACAGAGGGTTTTGTATCTTGATACTTTTGGCCGCATGCGGGTGTACGTCTCAATACTTTTAACCACACAGGGTTTTGTGTCCTGATACTTTTGGACGAATGCAGGTTCATGTCTCAATACTTTTAACCACACAGGGTTTTGTGTCCTGATGCTTTTAGCCGTATGCGGGTTTGTGTCTCAATACTTTTAACCACACAGGGTTTTGTGTCCTGATACTTTTGGCCATATGCAGCTTCGTGTCTCAATACTTTTAACCCCACATTGTTCTGTGTCCTTGTTCTTTTGGCCATTTAGACTTTTGTGTCCCAATATCTTTGGTCACATGGGTTCGTGTCCCGGTACTTTTGGCCACATGCAGGTTTGTATCTCAATACATTAAGAGTTATGTGACCCAATATTTTGAACACGATTAGGTTTATGTCCTAATACTTATCAAGCGCTGACACATTCTCGCCAAGTTTATTTGTGCATAGTCTGTCTGTATAATTCATCTTATTTATCTGTTAGCAGTAAGTGTGTCTAAAATAACAGTGCCATTTCATTAGAAAAGGTGTCTCAAAACTGAAATTGTGTTCCAAAAAAGTTAAGGAAAGTAATATCCAGACACGGCTTATTTTGATTGTGGTATGTTTCTTGTGGCAGTCATTTGGGACCTTTGTGAGGATCCAGATAAAAGATTGTAAGCAATTACAATCAGAGGAATCAGCAGTTACTTCTCTGTACCCTTCCTGTGACTTTAGATGACTGTGGCTTCGTTGTTCAACTTTGGGGTGCAATTTACATAATGGTAAAAGAAATAACAGGAGAAATTACCTGCACACCGCAGTGAAAAGCAATATCGTGTTTAATGTCATTCCTCCGATCCTTTCTCTCTGCTCGCTATCCAGACTTCTTCTCTTGTTCTCTTATTCTCTCTGAAAGTTGTTTAAAATTCTTGCCTGTACTTCTACCACAACCTCCATTGCTCCAAAATACTCGAAACTCCACAAATATCCACATAGCAGTGCTTAATTATGCCTCTTGCTGCACTCCCCTGCAATACCTTTATGGGGTGCACCCCTTACTTCGGGAACCATTTGGAACTTAAGGGAGTCTTTAAGGGTTAATGATGTTTTCCCCTTAAGAAATAACTTAGATAACCCTTAAGGCACTTTTTTACTGTTTATACCTAACTGTTATGCAATTCTAGTTAAGTCATATCAGGTAGAAACCACCAATATTGCTGTGGAAAGAGAAAAGGGTCAGACCAGAGCCCTGCAGGATGATGTGGCTCTCCAGCATAGCTCTTCCCAACCACGAAAGGCTGTTGTGTGTGATCAGTGCGATCAGGAACCTAAACGGTGACGTTGTGCATGACATGGGAGTGACATAACGAGAGTGATGGATGCTGGGTAATGTAGTGCGGTCATGATATTGTAGCCGTGGCAGCTTTAAAGAAGTATCAAAGTTAATGAATGTTAATAAATGAGTAAATATAAGCTTCCCCAGTGGAAAACAAATTCCAAAAATGATGCCTACCTTAATACTTCTTACCTTCCTCGCTGTATGAACGGCTCCAGTCCTGTCAAGGTAAGAAATGATCCAGTGTTTTGTTCGTTTCAGTTTCGCACTAGACAAACAGCTGCTGCTACTTTGGGATCAAGCCTAAGGTAAGTGATAAACCCGTGACAGATGCACGTTGTGTTACAGTTATGATATATGATAGCACTCAGGGGTTTTCCCAACTTTCCAGTCTGCCAAAATAATTTTTTATACAATTGAAATGTGTAATAATACAGATTTTTGTTGTGTGCGGATTCTCAATGTGTGTCAGTTTCAATAGTGTTTTGTGTCTGTTTAATTTATTGCCATTGAGACATAATTATGACGTCTTTTGGTGTGTGATGTGTGTGTTAACGCCTTTTTGCATGGAACAGGAAATGGATGTAAGGTGGAGGTAAATGTTCAAGGACTAGGAGAAATAAATAGTTTACAAAACAAGACTGAAAAACATGATCAAGAAGAGACAAACGTGGAAAAAGCTTTCTTATACTTGGACTACACTTCCCATTTTAGTTCAAGATTCAGACTCTACAAATTTTTAAGTCTAGACTAAACACATTTTTGTTTACTCAGACCGTTAGTTAGATTTAAGCTAAGACACATGGCTCAGGTTGGCTCTTGCCTCTTGGCTGTGTTACCTTCTGGTTCTCCTCGGATTCTCCTCTGGGGATTGGGAATGCTGTCCCAACGAGTCTCATGCTGCACCTAGGATCAATGAGTGTTAATAGACTCTTTGCTCCCAACCAATAACTAACTACATTTTCTCTTTTCTCTTCAAGCTGATGTTCTGGTATCTGTTCCACCTCAGCATCTCTCTACTGGTTTTCATCAACAGAAACCAGTCCCACCAGGCCCAGGTCCCACCAGAATGCAGTAACTCATTCATCTTAAATATTTTAGATTATTTAATTGAATTGTTATTATATGCTTAATTTTACTAATAACATAAACACAACTATTTCAGTGTTTTTAGTTTACATCTGGACCACCCAAGCATGATGGGTCCCTTTTTGAGTCTTGGTCCTCCCAAGGTTTCTGCCTTCTACATTCAGGGAGTTTTTTTCTTGCCACTGTCGACCAAGGCTTGCTAAATTGGGGATTGGCCTTTTTCAATATTATATTATCTTAAAAGGCCAATCCCAAATTGACCAAGCTTAGGGCGACAGTGGAAAGGAAAAACTCCCTGAAAGTAGAATGCAGAAACCTTGGGAGGACCAAGACTCAACATGGGACCCCACCTCCATGCTTTAATATACTTCAAAGCATATAAAAGTCATCGTTCAAGTAAGTCAATAATATAATTTAAATTAATAATAATATCTGA
>JAUZSV010196454.1:0-12807 GCA_034780495.1 Parotocinclus cesarpintoi
TGTGTGTGTGTGTGTGTGTGTGTGTGTGTGTTTATATATATATATATATATATATATATATATATATATATATATATGTTTTATATTACAATCACAGTATATTAAATTGCTTTGAGATGAGATTTGTACCAGTTGACAGACTAAATAAATGAAATGTGACTTTAACTAAACATACCGGAAAAGCCCTAAATTGAACTGTATCAATGCTGAACCAAATTGTATCAGCTCAATAATTAGTTGAAGTGTATTGATTCGTTACCTGCTTAACATCGTTTGTATCCTGTTGTAAGCTATGTACCAAGATGAGTATCTTATGGTCTGAAAGGTAGGAATTAACACCCATACTCCGAACATATATGTAGATGTCATGACTTATGCATGTACAGATTGAACAGAAAATAAATCAACATACTAAAAGTCAAAATCTGAATTTTGGAATAAGGATATCATTCAGAAGCGACACAAACTTGAGTCTGCTAGCCAGAACGTGCAGATTGAATAAATTCAGGCCAAAGCTAGCTGGTGTGCAGAGGTGTGATTCAGTCAGTAAGAGTGAGTTGCGTTGGGTGCTGCATGTGTTTTGTAATCATATAGTTTTAGAATAATAAGAGGTCCAACTAATAGAGAATACCGGGAGAGGATCTGGAGTCTGTCCTCCCTATGTTGGCGCTAGTATGTTAGCAGTAGGACAGTGCGAGGGACAAAGTACAAAATTGCCAACAACAGTAATATGTATTTGTTTAAAAATGATAATTTTATATGCCTAGTATATACACTGCTAACAAAATAGGGGATATTTAATTACGGGCTATTTCATTTTGATATTTTCATGTGTTAATTTTGTGAGCAATACATTTAATTAAATTCATTTTTCTCATATTTTTATTATACTATTAAGCAAATTCATTAATTTTACCCATATATCACTATTGTACTGCAGTTATATCTTATATACACTTACAGTTCTTCACTATTTATGTAGAAGCTCCCTCGTGTGTTTGGATATAGCAACAATTGTGTGCTAAATAATAATTTCAGTGTGTTTCTTCCTTTGCTGAATAGTGGAAAGCTGCGACTGATATTTTGTCTGATACACAGTGTAACGGTGTATTGAGTATAGTTTAGGAATCACATCTATTGTGCAAACATACCCAAGGGGTAAAATGCAGCTCGGTCCTTGATTGTGCTTTGATATTAGGCAAAAAAGTATTTAGAAGTTTTTTATTAAACATCAAAGGGCTGTGTATTATTTTTTTTTGTCAGAATCACCTGTAATATAGAGATGGAGTGAGGCACAACAATAAACAAGCGGTTATGTTTTCACTTGCTACAATGTGGGTAATATAACCAATCTTTAAATCTGGCGTATGTCAGAGTATAATCAGTACGATACTAAATTTTAGTATTCGCATACTTCTAAGCTTCATACAGTAATGTATTGTATTGTCATGTATCACTTTTGGCTTTCAAGAGCTCTTTGAAGGTTTTTTTGTATTGTAATATGTATGTTCATGATGTTTGTATGTAGTAATATATCCTTATGTAGCTGACTTGGAGGATGATAATGAAATGGAAGGAATTGTAATTGAATGGACACCCCATCTAACGAGCACGTTTGACTTCATCTCGCACTGTGAATAGTATCAAGCATGCAGTCAGGCTGCTACCATACACAAACATATATTCTGCTCACAAAAAAGGGACTATTTTAAAATTAAATATCCATAAATTAAACATCCCCTTATTTTTGTAAGCAGAGAATAATCAACAAAGTGGGTCATACTTTTCCGAAACATTAAAAATATGTATTTTGTTTTGTTCATTACAGCATGCCATTGTGTGACACTGATATCTGTGTTTCTCGTGCTGTTTGTTAAATTTTTGATTGGTGTTTTTAAAGTATTATAATGATAATATGAAGGAATTACTATGTCAAATAAAAAATAATTATTACATTGTATTATAGTTCTTAAATTACAAACCATAAAAGTTAGATAAGTCACACAGCCCCCCCATAAGAGAGAACATTTAATTTCTTAAAAACAGAAGCAGCATAAATGATAATTTATACACCAGTACCTAGCACAAATGAACTGTAGTTCATTTAGTTTTTAATTACAGTAGCATATACATTTTTTTTTGGTCACATGGTGGGACAGCTTTACAAAGATAATGTAAGATCTTAATTAAAAGACCTGTTCCTTAGATACTTCTGTTAAACTTTATCCATAGGTCTCTCACTCCTTTCCCATTTTCCCTATCGCTGTGCGTTTAGAGCATTTTGATTTACTGTTTGTTTTCCCAGGTGGTTGGTTCTCGGTCGGCTGGGGTTGAGTTAGGTCTCACCCTAGCCCGCTCCTCCGGCGCGGCTCTGCATGGGTTTGTGGTGTTAGTCTCCCGTACTAACATTTCCTTTTCCTGTATTAATCTCTCCTGTCCTGGTGAACTAACGCTCTATCTCTCTCTCCCTACTAACTCTCTCTCTATCTCCCTCTCCCTCGCTCTCCCTCATCATCTCTCTCTCTCTCTGGTCACACTCGGTCCCGTCTGTTCGCCGCCTCGTTCAGTTCACCAACCCTCTGTCTCTCTCTGCCCTTTTTAGTGTCTCTGGTTCTCCTGTTTTCCCATCTCTCTGTTTCCGGCTATCCTTTTGTTGTCTTAGGGTTTGTTATTTTGTTCCAGTTCCTTCCCAGCATTAGTTTAGCCCTCTCCTCTCATCTCTAGCCTGGGTATCTGCCTCTCCTCCTGAACAGCAGCGTTATCCCTTCATTGCTCCTCCTGCCATTTGCCTCCCTTGCCTCTTGGCTCATTACTGCTGTCTGTCTCATTCAATAAAACCTCATTGTTCTGCATCTCCATCTCCTGTCCACTCCTTAGAGCTATTACTGACAACTTCAAAGAATTTCAGGTATATAAAACAGTGCCTTTTCCATCTGCTTTATCATTCGCACGTTACTTGTACTTTTTGCTGGTATGCTGCCTCGAGTCTATGCATTAATGTTTATGCACCTTGGTTCTTGTTTTTCTTACCTAGTGTTTGAATAGACATATTATTTGAATAATTGTCTCCCTCTTGGATATAATTTGGGATGGAAAGGAAATGATTTTATGATGTATTACTCTCACATTAGAAATATATTTTATGGTAAATACAAATGCATCTCAGCAAACAAAAAAAAATAAAAATTGTTACAAAAAACATCTAGTCCTTTTGAGACTATAGGATGCACTAAAATTCAACTCCCAACCTCGGTACTTGGTGATCAATCTTATCAAAATTGCTTATTAGATGCTATGGAGGTGAAAAGTTTTGACAAGCTTCTGACACCTGTGTAGTGTCCAAAATTCGGCTCACCGAGCTTTGATGACTTCCGTGCAGCCATACCATGTTCTTACACAGCTATGCCTATGTATGAATGTATTTATTTACATAGCAGCTTTACTGTATTAAATCATCTTCTATGGCCAATCTGAAATTGAGCTAGCCTAGGGTCCCTAAACATTATAAGGAAAGAATCTTGAGAGGACCAAGACTCCAAAAGAGACCCATTAGGGACTGTGGTAGCTTAACGGTTAAGGTATTGGACTCTGGACCAGAGGTTGGGGTCCCCACAATTGCTTGGATTGTAAGGTTGTATTGTAAGTCGCTCTGGATAAGGCTGCTAAATGAAGTAAATGTAAATTCCCCTGGGTGGATTTAATTTAAGTACAAAACTAATTTATCTGTTCAAGTAAGTAGTATTAGTTCAAATAACATAAACCAATAAATAATAACACATAGTAGTACTAAAGTAAATACTAAATGTAAAATACTAAATAATACTGTAATAATACTAAAATACTGTAAATACTACCTTCTGGGAGCTTTGTGAGGAACTTCAGAATGAGCTGACAGGTCGAGACAAGGATCACTCCCTTGATGATCTCTTTTCCCTCACTATCCGCCTGGACCAGCTCCATATTTCCTGAGGTCATTCTTGCTCTGTTGCCTCCCATCCTTCACCCTTGGTGACCTCAGAGCTCCCACCCGCACGTATAGTGGTTGGCAGAACACATCTCGACCCAAGGAGCGACGGCGGCCCGTTAATCTGGGCTTGTGCATGTACTCTGGGTCTAATCAGCATTGCTGCCCTGATTGCGACTTGGCACCCACATCCAGGTTCTCCTCCCCCTGCACTGGACCTTCACCCCGGGTGAGTATGCTCCCACTCAGTTCCTCCTTCACGGTACCAGTGGTTCTGTACCTGCCTGGTAGCCAGCTGATCAACTCAGGAGCCGAGGGGAATTTTATCGCCGAACATCTGGTGGTTACCTGGAAGATCCTCTGCTCCTGTCTCCCCACCCGTCAGAGAGTCACTGCAGCCAACAGTCAACCACTGGGGTCTGGACTCCTTTCCCAGATCAAATACTCCTTTCACCCTGGTTCTTACCCTGCCTCCCAACATCTCAGTGGAGTACCAGGACCTCGCAGAAGTCTTCGGGGAAAACACTCCCACACCCCTTCCTACTCACGGCCCCTACGAGTGTGCTATTGATTTTCTGGATGACACGCTTCTTTCTAAAGCCAGACTCTACTCCTTATAACCCAAGGAGGAAGCTGTTATGAACGCTTACATTTCAGAATATCTCCACCTCGGCCTAATTCGTCCATCCACCTCTCCTGTCTTGGCTGGGTTTTTCTTTGTTCCCAAGGCTGACTCATCCCTGAGGCCGTGCATTGACCAATGGAGCCTAAACTGTATCTCCAAATGATACGCCTATCCTCTCCCACTCGTACCTCCAGCTCTGGAACAACTCCGCTCCGCCGTTTGGTACACCAAACTAGACCTCAGGAATGCATACAACCTGGTGCACATTAAGGAAGGGAACGAGTGGAAGACCGCATTCAGCACCAGCTTGGGACACTGGCAATGCTCCTTGGTCTAGCCAACGCCCGGCAGTCTTTCAGGCATTTATCAATTATGTCCCCCGGGTCGCTTTGTAATCGTTTACCTAGATGACATCCTGGTATATTCCTCTGACCGGCCACCTCACATTGTCCAAGTACATCAAGTCCTCCAGCGGCTTTAAGATCATCACCTAACGGTAAAGGCAGAGAAGTGTGTCTTCCACACCCAATCTGTGAGTTATTTGGGGTATATAATTTCCCCCCGGGGCGTGGCCATGGACAAGGTGAAGGTGAAAGCAGTTCTTTGGTGGCTCACTCTTTCAAGGACCTGCAGCACTTCTTGGGGTTTCCCAACTTCTGCAGACGCTTTATCAGGAACTTTAGTAGGTTTGTCGCACCCTTGACGGCTCTCCTCCGTGATAAACCAAGGGCTTTGCTCTGGTCCCCAAAGGCCCAGGCCATGTTCAACGCCCTCAAGAGGGCATTTTCTGAAGCACTGGTCCTGGGACATCACGACCCCAACAAGCCCTTCATCGTAGAGGTGGATGCCTCTTCGATAGGAATCGGTGCTGTCCTCACTCAGAGCCTTAGGGAGCCTCCTAAACTACACCCTGTGGCTTACTTATCCCTTAAACTCACCCCCGCAGAGCGTAATTATGACTTAGGGGACAGGGAGCTTCTGGCTATCTAACTGGCCTTGGAGGAATGGCTGCATTGGCTGGAGGGAGCACAACACCAGGTGAGCGTGCTCACGGACCATAAGAATCTAGAATACCTCGACCAAATGCATTAACCCTCGCCAAGCACACGGGGCTCTTTTTTTTTTTTTTTTACCCGTTTATCCTCGCCATCTCTAACCTCTCCAAGAACTCCAAGGCGGACACCCTTTCTCACTGTTTGGAACCCTCGTCAGAGATTCATGAAACCCCCGAACCAGTCCTTCCGGCCACATGCGTCCTTGGGGCCATTCAATGGGACTCGCTCGTTCTTGTCCTCCTCCTGGCTGCCCACGGGGTAAGAAGTACGTCCCCCCGGACTTTCGTCACAGACTCATCACCTGGGCTCATTTCTCTTCATGCACTAGACACACAGGGGAGTCTCGCATTTGTTATGAGTCAATTCAATTTAATTTAATTTATATAGCGCTTTTTACAATGTAGCATTGTCTCAAAGCAGCTTTACAATATTACACTTAAAAGGCCAATCCCAAGTTGAGCAAGCCTAGGGCGACTGTGGCAAGAAAAAACTCAAATTGTAGGAAGAAACCTTGGGAGGACCAAGACTCAACAGGGGACCCATCCTTCATGGGTGGCCTATATGCTAACTAAATAAACACCAAAAGTATACTAAATTATAGCAAAATTAAGTCAATAAATAAATAACAAACTAATAATAAAATTCAAATTAGTAATACAAAAATTAGAAAATAAACTAAATTATAAAACAAAATAGATTATAAAATGAGTCCTTAGTGGGAGGTCTTTGGAGGCACATCGTCTCCTAATGTCCAACCGATGGAGGGAGTTCCTGCACTCTGGTGAGACCTGCCTCCATTTTATCTGGTCTTAATCTCCACAACTCCTGGGTGTGATGCCAGTCAATCAGAGGGCCAGAGGGGTCACTGGTGCAGTGCTGAAGGTATTCCCCTTGACCAACCTCCTTTCTCTCTGGTATTGCATATCGCGCTTGTAAAAGATGCCTAAGAAGGAAGAGTTTAATCCGGGCTAGAAGAGTCTAATCCCAGTTACCTTTATGGTGGTCTAGTGTAACAGACCGCTGCACAGCCACAGAACCACTTTTTTCTGTATACAAACATGCTATCATTTTGTTAGAAGTACTTACCCTTTCTAAAAAAATGGCAATTATATGAAATTAATAGCACAGCATGAGCTTGCACAGCTATCATATAAATTAATCAAGTTTTATTCATTGCTAGATGCTTACAAACGTGCTCTTTCCCTGTTTCCTCCTGCTATTTTAGCATCAAACAAAGTACAAATGCTAGAGGACGGAGTCGTTGAGAGGATCCAGGCTCTGCTGCGAACTGACATGCCCCCTGTTCAGTTCAAGCTGCTCGGAACTCTGCGCATGATGGTGGATGGCCAAGGTCAGGACACAAAGTAAATGCAAATCAGCATCCCACCATACCTGCGGATTTAGTTATTTTGTTGTTTACTTTCATAGCATTTAGCAGACATTATTCTCTGTAGGAAGGTGTTAGTCGAAGGTTAAGGGGCTTGCTTAAGGGTCAGGCAGTGAAAGCATAGCAGCACCCAGGCTTGAACTCTCAACCTTTTAATCAATCACTACATTAAAATATTCATGTGTTTTTTTTAAAGATAGAAAAAATTGTTTAATAAAATAACCTCCTTTAGAGACTTTTGTGCTCTTTATGAAAGTTGGAATGAATGTTAAGATCCGCATTACACTGCTCACAAAAATTTTATTTAAAGGAGATATCATTTTGGAGTTTTCCCTATTTTTTGTGAGCAGTACAGCAATGATGGAATAATGAAATAATGCCTCAAACTCTTGATTTCTGTTAGGGTTCCTACCTTCCCAAGGAGCGTTCGACCGTCCTCGTCGGTCTCCATTACAGAGCCATCAGTGGGGCGGCCTTATATCCACTATCTTAATTATGTCCTGATCCCGAACAGCTGCTTCGCGTCCTATAAAGGAGTGGTTTTAGCGCTGTTCAGTGCCAGGTCATCATTATTCCATTGCCGTTCGGTTCGTGCGTCTGACCACCGGCGCCCTTCCGCGTTCCCTAGAGATAGTGGTTAAGTTCCGGGGGCTTTTTTCATTCTGTCTGTTATTTCAGTGCAATCTAGGTAAGCCTTAACGATAACAAAAATCATTGGAAATAGTGCCATACAGTGCTTGGAAGTTTGTGAACACTTCAGAATTTTTTATTTCTGCATAATTATGGCCTAAAACATTCTGAGATGTTTACACAGATCATCAAAGTAGATAAAGAGAACAAAACTAAATAAATTACACAACAGCTTTATATAATTGATCATTCATTAACTGACTTAAAATTATCCAATATTACATTTCTATGACTGGTAAAAAATATATATGAATCTCTTGGAATAGCTGTAATTAAGAAATTAGAGTCTGGTGTCAGGGACTGTTGTGGCCTAATGGGTAAGATACACTGGATTATGGACCGGAAGGTCCAGGGTTCAAATTCCACCTCTGCCAAGCCACTCGATGGGGTGACTATCAGGCATGAGTGAGCACATTGTTGTCTTTAATACTCATCTTAAGAGATCATTTTACTGGCTAAGGAAACTATTTGAAAAGGATGCATTAGTCTTTGCCCAGACTGTAGCCTGACCTACATTCACAAAATTCACAATTCACAAAAGCCTCATTTACGCATATATCTGCATATACAAAATGCATTTAAAGTAACTTGCATCTGGTGGTAAAGTACCCTTCCTTATCCTTTCCCTTTTCCAGTTTAAGTGGTTATTCATGAGGCTATAATTGGGTACTCTGCAAAGTGTGTTATTACCTTCAGAAGCATGTGCTGAAAGACAATAGGCTGAATTCTGAACACACAGACCACGTCTGAGAAATTACTAGTTACAAGTGACTATTGCAGTTTACAAAGGTGAAAAAACAGTCGGAGGACAGAGCCTGTTTTGAAGATACTGATCACTCATATGTGTCTGTATGTCTGTTTCTCTCTCACACATATACTGTATATATTTTGTGCATGTGTGTTTTAGAGGAGGCAGCTACAGTGCTGGGGAAGGACGAGGTGTTATTGGCACGGGTTATGGAGTGGTGTGTAGCAAAAGACCATGCTGGTGTCAGAGGGGAATCAAATCGGCTTTTAGCAGCTCTTATCAGACACAGTCGTTCCCCAGTGAGTAAATAACAATCACTGAATCTGCAATAAGACAGCTGACTGTGCACTGTATTCCAAAGGCATTACAAATTACCAGCTGCCTCCTGATGGCTTAGTAAACATGCCTTATTAATTACTAAGTCACTAACCATGACTCAAGCTGATATTTTAAGACATGCTCCTCCCAATTTCAAAACAAGAACATACAATTACATATGCAAACAGATCTGATAGGCTATTTATTGTCATCTCTGACCTATTTATTAAGGTTTGCTCTTCCCATCTTGCCAGGAAGTCATCCGGGCTGTCATCAAAGCAGACGGTGTCCAACACCTCATCTCCATGGCAACCAGTGAACATGTCATTATGCAGAATGAAGCTTTGATTGCTCTAGCCATCGCTTCTGCGATAGACATCGGTAGGTTGTTGTATGGTAGTAACAGTGCTGCCACTAGTTGGCCAACTTTTGTCTGTTCGTTTATCAATATGGAATGCTGATATGTTATTAAGAAATATTTAATTACAGAACCACTTGTTTGCACTGATTAAATCAATATTTCAACCAATATTTCACCAATCTAATATGTAATATATGTAAGAGCCTAAATTTCATTGCTGATTACCATTTACAATCCTTATAAAATAAATTGAAACTGCCATTTCATTCAAACAAAGTACAGAGAAAATGTCTACAAAGAAATATCCATTTGTAGAATATCCAAATTTAGCACAACAAAACAGTACAGATCAGATCATTTTAAAGGCAATAATTTTTAAAACGCTGTTATAATTGCATTAATGATACTGAACCCTGTGACGGACCCAGAATTACAAGCTGTATGGAAATGGTCCTTTATTCACCACTCTCCATGATCTAGATAATACATACAGCACTGTTGTCCTACAGCGAACATATCTGAAAAGAGTAATAAAAAATGTGAACATCATGTCCCACAATTGCTATCCTAATACTGACCTTATAATTGTGTGTTGAGAATATTTCATATTCTATTCTCAGTGCTAAGACATGCAACATAACTCTCAGACGTAGAAGATACATACAGTTACATCAAGACTACATTATTCTTTAATATGTCAAAACCAACAGATGTCTTTTAAAGATTGATTGTTTAAATTGGGTATTGTTGTAATTGTCTCCTCTCTATTGTCTCTGGTTTTTTCCATGTAATGCTTATATGTAGTATTTTTTTTATCTGAATATTTGTTTTTTGGATTTTCTACTTGTTTGGATAACCAAACAAATTTCATTTAATTTATCATTTTAGTACTCTCAGCAAGACATACATTGTGACCCTCTATCTGCCTCTCTCTCTCTCTGTCTCTCTCTCTCTCTCTCTCTCTCCCCATATGTGTTATACAGAGGAAGTAGAAAAGCCGTTCTGGAGTGCTGATCTGCTACCCACACTGCAGAAGATGCTGGATGACCCTGTAGGAGCAGTAGAAGTCAAATTTAGCACATTAGGACTTCTCTGCAGCCTGGCTAATTCCAGTCAGTAACACACAATTACACAACTCACATTACCATAAACAAACCTGAACATCATAAACAGAGCAAACCAAAAATTTTTAATGGTTTGTCTGGTCAACATTTCACAATCATTTTAGGCAAGGAGCAAGTGGTTAGGCTTCAATGGAATTAAGTAGCAAGAAAAGGCACTATTAGCCATGCATGTAATGTTAATTATTTGTAACTTTTCACATGGATAGACATGAAAATTCTTATTTTTATGCATGTGAGTTTCAAATATCCGATTCAATTCCCAGATCTCATTTAACCTTTAATGTGTCTAAGAATATCCTTTATCTCTCTCTGTCAGGAATATTCAGGGAACAGATGGATGCTCTGAACCTGAAAGACAGCCTGTCCAAGCTCTCCAGTCACAACAGCACCAAGCTGGCCTCGCAGGCAGGCACAGTGTTAGCTGTACTCTCGGAGAGTTAGAACACCTGCCAAAGCTTTCTGCCTAATGAGACTGCTGAATATAAAGCGTCCACTTCATACACCACTTACCAGTGCTGTCCTTTATTCTATGACACAATCTACTAATTATCCAATTAATTGTTGTTGCAAGCTCAGTAGGAAATATTCAAAGGGCAGAGAACCTTGACTGGACTATAAAAAGAGTATCAGTCAATGGCTAATCCTCTAGCGGATTGACTATGAATTATGCTAAGGTTACCTTCTTTATCTTAAAGCACAGTTGATCCACAATTGTCCATCTTAACTCTGTACAGATTTAAATAGATTTAGCAATTTGTGAATTTTGCTTTAATATAAAAACAGAGAAGTGTGCTGTTTTGTACTGTTATAGTTATGAATCTCAGATCTATTTGCCGCAGTTGTGTGAAATTACAATTAAGCTTTCTGACGTCTGGAATGTGTTGCGTCTCATTAGAGCTGGTGAAGGATTTATGTTAATAAGATGTCCTACAGTAATAATTGAAGCACATGATATCCTGCATTTCCATAATGCTGAATGTGATCACAGTTTTTGTTTGAGAAAAGAATGCAAATGTGCAATAATTACTGTCTAGTCAGTATATAGCATTCGTTATGTAACGTGCAGGGTTTTAACTGAGGACTTTTTCGACACTGTTTTTTTAATCATGTGGAACATATTATTAGCTGACCATAAGCACAAGATCATTTCAGATTTGCAACGGCGAGAACCAAATAAAAAGTTAGCAAACAAGTCGTCATTGATAAGTGGTGTGGTTGTTCTGTAGGTTAATACATGACTCATGACAAGGAAAGTCCTTCAACAGTTGTTATTCATGCAGGACGGAGGTGCAGTCGAAGCAGGCAGTGTTCAGCAAAGGGTTGCCTGATAATACATAATTAACAGAGAGGAGGCCCATGGACTGATGTTAGAAAGGCATTTGTGTGGTTTTGCGGCCCACACTGCATCAATAACCCTTTCAACAGCAATTAATTACAGCAGACTTTTCAATGCTAGATAACATTAATAGCACAATCTCTGTATGTCCTTGATGCTGCTGCAATGAGAGTTGATTTATGAGCAGAGTGTTTCTGGTGTTGTAAAGTGGGTGGTGTAGCTTGTATCTGGCAATAAAACTTGAAACTGTTGAACTGATATGCTGATTTTTACTAGGCAAAGTTTTAATTGTTGTTACCAGTTTTACTGACTAAAGGCTCTAGATCGAACCTTTAGGCCCAAAATAAAGAATCTAAATTAAGAATATACATTATTGAATGTAGAGTTTTTCATTTCATTTTCATTTGTTGGTAAGAATTTGAAACCACTTACTGTGTCATAAAAATAAGTCGGCTATATCGTTAATTTCCAGTTCCACCTGGCCACTAGATGGAGACAGGAGATTCCCATAGCCTTACCACACCCATTTCAAAATTGTCTAATGTAATCATTAAAGATGGACTATGTTTGTGATTACTGAATGTAATCATTAAAGGAATATGTGTGATTACTGAATGTAATCGTTAAAGAAGGAATATCTATGTGATTACTGGATGTAATCATTAAAGAAGGAATATGTGTGATTACTGAGTGTAATCATTAAAGAAGGAATATGTATGTGATTACTGAATGTAATCACAAGAAGGGCGCTCCCCCATTTTCGTTGCTATTCTTGTAGTGTTGAATTATTTCTCCTTCAGAGGCGGCAAAATACACCGGTCGGGGCATCAGCAATTATCCATTAAAAGTCGAAATAACTTTTTTATTTTTGGTAATTTAGATGACCCTGGTTTTGGGTCAGTATCACATTATATTCATCATTCATTATCCTCGTACTCATCATGTTTGTTACTCATGATGTTACCTCTTACTCATGTTCCTATGATTTTTTTTTTGTCATTTTGACTCTGTCATCTGCCAAGTCATCGCACTGTCATCTTCTCCTGACTTAATCGTCATCTTCCCGTCACTCATATCATCATCTTCCCGTCACTCATATTCATTTGTACTTATCACCATTCCGGTGCTCATCGTCACACATCATGAATTTCTTGGGTCATATTCACCGTTTTACTACTCACCATCAGTCATCATCAGTT
>JAUZSV010196563.1:0-28213 GCA_034780495.1 Parotocinclus cesarpintoi
GACGTAGCGCAGATTAAAGAGGAGCCCAAAGAGTAACGAAAAGAAACACAGTCTAACCATTAAATCCGCAGAGAGAACCGACATTTCTACAGATTAAATTTACACGAATGACAGAAAATAAGGCTCCAAGTAGACCATAAACGTAGATTTGGATTATACCATGCCCTGTACTGTAAAGCGTTCTGACTTCACAAAATGGAATGATGGGCGTCGAAACCACAGTTTATTTAATGTATTGTTAGTGACGAGCGACACCCAGAGTCTTTTTTATATTATTGCACCTTTACTGAACCTCTTCTCGACCATTGCGTGTAAACTTCACATAAACCATTGCTACACAAACGACGTAAATACATTTTCAGGACATTTTAATAGGTGAACAATTTTCAAAAACACGTTATGACCTAAATTAACTGAAGAAACTATTTTGTAAACAACTAATGCAAAAAAAGCCCCACAGTTTTATAAACAGCTGTATCTTGATACAGAAAGACAACACGCACATTTTCAGCAAACTGGCCAGGAAACTAAATATGTAATCACTTGGACAAAAGGTAAGTCATAAGTCAATTTAACCTGGGAATTACAATTAATGAAATGGAGAGAATAACTATTTTATTACTGGAGAAACACCTGATGTACACTATAAGAGTTAGGGAAAACATTTTGATCATTACTTGTCAGCTCTGTTTTAAAACAGTAGAAAAAAAACAATCATTTATTCTATTAGCTATAGTCTCTTTCGTCCATGCATTCATAAACATATAACATAAATAAGAGAACACTGGTAAAGAAAACGCACGTTCTTTTCATGTAAACGAATTATTAAAACAGTTTTCAAATAGCTTTTATTTTCAATTTGATTAGAAAACACCTAAAAGCTTGCTTATTAAAAATATCCCCTTAACAATTACTTGCTCACATTCACAAATAAAAAGTTCAGCCTTTCGAATCAAAATACACTGTTGAAAACAAACGTCAAGACCAAAACGATTCCTAATTGAATGTCTCACAAAGCATGCTGTAAGTGACTGCTTGACTGCAACGCTGTCCAACAAAAGGTGCTGAAATTAGCTTCACTAAATACGAAAAATATATTGTAGGGTAAGGCACATTCCAAAAGTAGCCTAGAAAACAATGAGCTCTAAAATAACTAAAACCAGAGCAAGATCCTTAACTAAAAACAACACGAAGCATATATACACGAGCTCAGACCTTCATTGAATACTTTATGATTCACATTTTCCACCACGTCAATTACTGTAGGTGCTTAGGTTTCCTCCATGCATTAATAAACATGTAACATAAATAGGATAACACTGGTGAATAAAACACCCGTTCTTTTCATGTAAACGACTTATTCAAATAGCTGTCAAATAGCTTTTATATTCAATTTAATCAGAAAACACCTATAAGCTTGCTCAATCAAAAAATTACCCAAACAACTATTTGCTCACATTCACAATTAAGAAGGAAATTCTTTCAAACCAAAATACACAGTAAATAACATAAACGTCTAGACCAAAATGATTCCTAATTTAATTTCTTAAAAAGCATGCTGTGACTGCTCGACTGCAACGCTGTCTAAAAAAAGGTGCTGAGATTAGCTCTACTAAGTACGAAAATTATTATAGTTGTAAAGCACAGTATTGCATCAGTAGCCTAGAAAATAATGATCCCTAAACAAATCAGAGCAAGATCCTAAATAGAAGGCAACACAAAGCATATATTCACGAGCTCAGACCTTCACTGAATATGTTAAGATTCACATTTTACCCCGCATCTATTTATGTAAATGCTTAGGTCTCAGAAACATTCAGATGATTAGCCAAAGAGATAGTATTATATAACATTAGATATAATTATAATATACATATAGAGAGGTAACACTGAATTGCGGAGCAGAGTACATAAAAATCAAAACAGGCAAGACTGAATGTTCATCTTACCTCTAGGGTACTACAGGAATCTAAAAGGTTGATGATATTGGAATTATCTTGATTCTTCTTCAAAGTCTCACCAGCAGAAAGTGTGCTATCACTGTAAGATGTAACAAACTTAAAGTCACTGGTGTGAGATCCTGTTGTTAAATATCCATCATAATTGTAAGAACCCTGGAGAGTTCCAGCTCTCTCCACCTCAGCATAGTTAGGAGGAAGATAGGCACCAGGTATGGTGACCGCTCCATCAAACAACAATCTGGGTTGCCTCCTGTGGCAAAACTTCACAGCCAGAATCAGGATGATAAAAGTAAGAAAGAATGTGGATACGGCAACCAGTGCAATGACCAAATAAAATGTTAACTTGGGGTTGTTTTCTTCATATGTCATGTCTTTAAGTTCTGGAATTTCAGCAAGATTATCAGAAATCAGTAAATATACAGAGCACGTCACAGACAGAGGAGGCTGTCCATTATCCTTCACTGAGATTACAAGGTTTTGCTTTATGCTATCAGTGTCTGTTATGTCCCTCTGTGCTCTGATTTCTCCACTATGGAGTCCAATGCTAAAGAGTCCAGGATCGGTCGATTTTATAATCTGATACAACAGCCAAGAGTTTTGTCCAGAATCAACATCCACAGCAATCACTTTGGAGACCAGTGATCCAGAAAGAGCAGCTTTGGGAACAAGCTCAGTCATTAAAGACTTTTTATCTACAGGGTATAATATCTGTGGAGAGTTATCATTCTCATCGGTTATAAAGACGCTAACAGTCACGTTGCTGCTCAGTGGAGGAGAACCATTGTCTCTGGCTACAATCTGGACTTTGAAGCTTCTGAACTGCTCATAGTCAAATGACCTCACAGCATGGATCACACCAGTTTCTGCATTTATGGATAAATATGAAGATACTGGAACACCTTTAATCTCACCATGCACTAAAGAATATAGCACTGTACCGTTCTGCCTCCAGTCCGGGTCTCTTGCAGTAACAGAACAAATAGAGGATCCTGGTTTATTGTTTTCTACTAAATAAGTACTATACTGATCCTGTTCAAAATGTGGAGGGTTATCATTCACGTCGGAAATTAATAAATTAATAGTCATGGATGATGATAATGGTGGATAGCCTCCATCAGTAGCTGTAATTGTAATGTTGTAGTCTGATTCTTCCTCTCGATCCAGTATGCTGATGGTAACCAAAGAAAAATAGTTCTTGATAGAAGGATTTAATTTGAAAGGAACATTTTCCTGAATGGAGCAATGGATTTTGCGATTGTCTCCAGAATCCTTGTCCTGAACGTTAATTATGGCCACTTCAGTGCCTACAATGGCATCTTCAGGTAAAGGATTGTTCAGAGATTTAACAGTAATTTTAGGAGCGTTATCATTTACATCTGTGATATCAATGACAACATTTGCAGTTGATGCTAAACCAGAACCGTCTTTGGCCTGCACTTCAATTTCAAAATATTTTCCCTGTTCATAGTCGATTTCTCCAGCGACCTTAATTTGTCCAGTTTGTGTATCAATTTTAAATAACTGTGCTGCATTATCAGCAATGTGACTAAATTCATATGAAATCGCCCCGTTTTCTCCTTCATCAGCATCTGCAGCACTCACAGTAACCACTTTTGTATCCAAAGGAGCATTTTCTGCCAGAGTCACTTTATAGCCAGGCTGAGTAAATACAGGAACATTATCGTTAGCATCCAGCACAGTAATGTGTATAAGAGCAGTCCCAGATCTCTGAGGAATCCCACCATCAAACGCCGTAAGAATCAAGTCCATTTCCTTCTGTGTTTCACGGTCCAGCTCCTTCGCAAGCTCAAGTTCAGCTTTTTTCCGTCCCTTTCTATTATTCTGTACAACTAAAACAAAATAATCGTTCTTCTCCAACAAGTATGCATTGACTCCGTTTTGCCCGATATCAGAATCATGAGCTTCGTCCAAACGGAAACGTTGGCCTTTAACCACGGACTCTTGGATTTGAAAGGAAATACGTCCACTAGTGAATTGTGGCGCATTGTCATTGATATCTTCAATTATTATAGAGACGCGATGCAGTTGGAGTGGATTCTCTAACACGACTTCACAATTCAAGATGCAGTTCTCTACCGAGCCACAAAGCTTTTCCCGGTCTATTGTCTCCGCCACAATCAGATCTCCGGTGTTTAAATTAATATCCACATACCGCTTACTAATGTCCTCTGTGTCTATCCTGGCCTTTCTTGTTGCTAATTTCAACGCATCGAGCCCGAGATCCTTTGCCAAATTGCCAATGATGTATCCTTGTTTTGTTTCCTCTTGAAGCGTGTAGCTCAAATCTCCATTGACGTAGCGCAGATTAAAGAGGAGCCCAAAGAGTAACGAAAAGAAACACAGTCTAACCATTAAATCCGCAGAGAGAAACGACATTTCTACAGATGAACTTTATACGAATGACAAAAAATAAGGCTCTGTATAGACTATAAACGTAGATTTGGATTATACCATGCCCTGTACTGTAAAGCGTCCTGACTTTACAAAATGAAATGATGGGCGTCAAACCCACAGTTTAATTAATGTATTGTTAGTTACGAGCGACACCCAGAGTCTTTTTATATTATTGCACCTTTACTGAACCTCTTCTCAACTACTGCGTGTAAACTTCATATAACCCATTGCAACACAAACGACATAAATATATTTTCAGGACTTTTTAATAGGTGAACAATTTCCAAAAACACGTTATAACTTTAATTAACTAAAGAAACTATTTTGAAGACAACTAATGCAAAATTCAACAGTTTTATAAACAGCTGTATCTTGATACAGAAAGCCAACACGCACATTTTTAGCAAGCTGCCCAGGAAACTAAATATGTAATCACTGGGACAAAAGGTAAGTCATAAGTCAATTTAACCTGGGAATTACAATTATTTAAATGGAGAGAATAACTATTTTATTACTGGAGAAACACCTGTTGTACACTATCAGTGTTAAGAAAAACATTTAAATCATAAATTGTCAGCTCTGTTTTAAAACACTAGGAGAAAAAAAACACGGTTTGTTTGTTCAAAAAAATATGAACAGAAAGTAATTGAACAGTTCGTTCAGCTAGGTGAGTTCATCCAGGCACATTTGTTTAATAAAGAAGTTTTATGAAGACACTAAAAAGTCAGTTAAGAAATAATTCGTGAGACTGTGTAAGAAAGCAACACTGTCACTGGATGCTGATGCAATGATGGATTTTAACCATCAAAAGAAGAGTACCTTTTGTGTTGCATGAATTTCCACCTGAAATTACTAGCACAGATACTTTAGAAAAAGCTGAGCACACAAAACACTTTAGTTAATTAAATGTCACAACCAGATGATACCCAAGATGAGTATAAGACTTCTATATATTGATAATTTCACAATTACTGTGGTCCTGTATTTTAAGACATGTACAGTATATGATTATGTATACAATACAGTATTTGTCAACATACTGTACATACGCAGTGCATATAAACAACTAGATTCTGTTTGCCCTTTTGTACAACATGATATGACAAACTGTGTAGCTGGGGCATACCATATTGTACACAGCTACTTGTAATTTAGTTTCTCTTGAACAGTATGGGGTCTACCTAGAGCAGCTTAGCACACACGTTTTTGAGATAGCATCTCTTCATACATGCATACACACAAAAACAAAAAACTTGATTCCTGATAAATAATTTAAACTAAACGACAAACATGCCATGAGCAGCAGGATACTTTTTTTCAGTGTATCAAAACCATTCTGCAGATGACTGATCAACTGATCAATCAATCACATCAGCTAAATTACATCAAAACTATTTGGTTAGAGTTCGGGATACTCCACAAATAGGCTAAGAAACAACTGTATAAAATAAAACATTAAACAAAATAAAAGATAAGAGCAATGGGCATAAACAGATTGTGTAAAGTGTTTTTATAATTCACACAAACATTCAGTTTTAATAAACTAAGTAATCAAAAACCTAAAATGAGGAGATATTCCAACAAAACAAAAAATTTAAGTTAAAAAAACATTTAGAGAGAAAATCTCTAGGTGCGAAGATAATTACATAAAAACCAGTAAGACTAAGAGCTTATCTTACCTCTAGGCTACTGCATGGATCTAAAAGGTTGATGACATTGGAATTATCTGGATTCATCTTCAAAGTGTCAGTAGCAGAAAATGTGCTGTCATTGTAAGATGTAACAAACTTAAAGTCACTGGTGTGTGATCCTGTTGTTAGATATCCATCACAATTGTAAGAACTGTGGAGAGTTCCAACTCCATCCACATCTGCATAGTTGGGATGAAGATACTCACCAGGAATAGTGACTGTTCCATCAAACAACAGCCTGGGTTTCCTCCTGTGGCAAAACTTCACAGCCAGGATCAGGATAATGAAAGTCAGAAAGAAGGTAGACATGGCAACCAGTGCAATGACCAGAGAAAATGTTAGCTTGGAGTTTTTCTCCTCATAGGTCATGTCTTTAAGTTCTGGAATTTCAGCAAGATTATCAGAAATCAGTAACTTTACAATGCATGACACAGAAAGAGAAGGCTGTCCATTATCTTTCACTGATATTAAAAGGTTTTGTGTCATGCTATCAGAATCTGAAATGTCCCGTAAAGCTCTGATCTCTCCACTATGGAGTCCAATGGTGAAGAGTCCAGGATCGGTAGATTTTATAATCTGATATGAGAGCCAAGAGTTCTGTCCAAAATCAGCATCCACAGCAATCACTTTGGAGACCAGAAATCCAGAAAGAGCAGCTTTAGGAATAATCTCAGTCATTAAAGACTTTTCATCCAAAGCAGGGTATAATATCTGTGGAGAGTTATCATTCTCATCTGTTATGAACACGCTCACAGTTACATTGTTGCTCAGTGGAGGAGAACCATTGTCTCTGGCTACAACTTGAACGTTCAAGCTTTTTAATAATTCATAATCAAACGACTTCACAGCATGGATCACACCTGTGTCTGTATTAATAGACAAATATGAAGACACTGGAACACCTTTAACCTCACCAGGCACTAAAGAATACAGCACTGTACCATTCTGCCTCCAATCTGGGTCTCTCGCAGCAACAGAACAAACGGAGGTTCCTGGTTTGTTGTTTTCTCCCAAATATGCACTATAAAATTCCTGATCAAATAGTGGAGGGTTATCATTCACATCTGAAAGGGGTAAATGAATAGTCATGGATGATGATAGTGGTGGAAATCCTCCATCAGTAGCTGTAATTGTTATGTTGTAGTCTGATTTTATTTCTCGATCCATCATGCTGGTACTCACCAAAGAAAAATATTTCTTGATTGAAGGATTTAATTTGAAAGGAACGTTTTCCTGGACGGAGCAATGGATTTTGCAGTTGTCTCCCGAATCCTTGTCCTGAACACTGATAATGGCCACTTCAGTGCCTACAGTAGCATCTTCAGGTAATGGACTGGCCAAGGATTTAAGAGAAATTTTAGGAGCATTATCATTTACATCAGTAATATCAATAATTACACTTGCAGTCGATGCCAAGCCAGAGCCATCTTTGGCCTGGACACCAAGTTCATAATGCATTTCTTCCTCATAGTCAATAGCTCCTTGCACCTTAATCTGTCCAGTGAGTTTGTCAATCGTGAATAATTGCGCTGCATGATCCGCTATGTGACTAAAATCATATGAAACCGCCCCGTTAGCTCCTTCATCGGCATCTGTAGCGCTCACTGTAAGGACTTCTGTTCCAATGGGCGCGTTTTCACGCAAATCGACTTTATACACGGCTTGATTGAACACAGGGATGTTATCGTTAGCATCCAGCAAATTGATGTGTATAAGAGCAGTTCCAGATCTCTGAGGAGTGCCGCCATCAAAAGCAGAAAGAACCAATTTAATTTCCTTCTGTTGTTCTCGATCCAGCTCCTTCTCAAGCACCAGCTCAGCATATTTACGTCCGTTTTTATCTTGAACAGCCAATACAAAATGATCGTTCTTCTGTAACGAATACCAATTAACTCCATTCTGACTGATATCGGAGTCACGAGCTTCGTCCAAACGGTAACGCTGCCCTTTAAGAGCAGATTCATGAATTTCCAAAGTAATGAGTTCATCAGGAAATTTTGGTGCGTTGTCATTAATATCTATAATTTCCAGAGAAATGTGATGCACTTCTAGTGGATTTTCCAATACTAGCTCATAGGTCAGTATGCAATTTAGCTTCGAGCTACAAACCTTTTCTCGATCTATTGACTCCACAACGAAAAAATCTCCTGTATTTAAATTAATGTCCACATACCGCTTATTGCTGTCCTCTGTGTCTATCCGGGCCTTTCGTGTATATAATTTTAACGCATCGAGTCCGAGATCCTTTGCTACATTTCCAATACCATATCCGTTTTTTGTTTCCTCTTGCACCGTGTAGCTCAAATCTCCAAAGACGCAGCGCAGATTAAAAAGGAGAGCAAATGCAACCGCTGATAACACGCAAGAAATCAGTTTATTTTTCAACTCGGCAGACGTTGGAGACATTGTCACTTTTCATTCAATCGAGCGACGTAAGAACAGAAATTCTGGAAAACGAAATATCCGATCCGAAGGTTAAGATTATTTTTCACAAAAGATTGATGCGTCCCTCGCAGCATTTGTTCTGGCTTCCACTCCGAGTCGCGATTACATATTGAAAATATGGGTGATTTGAGCCTCAATATATTTTTGTTGGTAAATAGCGACACTCTGAGCATTTATAGAATACTGCACCTTCAGTGAGCCTACACTGTAAACCCAAATTAGGTTTTACTCATTTTATGAGTGATCATTTTTTATTATTAGTTCAAGTTTTGTAAGGAAATGATGTCATTACTAAATCAAATGAAATGCTTCCAATATTTAGCTAAAATATATAGTGTAATATGCATGCGTAGTGTGTTAAAACAGGGGGGCTACACTCAAACTGCACAATTTCCTTACTTACACCAAGAATGTTTGTGCACATTCTGGTTCATTAATGCACTTAAGGTCCACTTATCTAAGATTTATCAAAAAATCCAGAACACAAACCTGTGTGAAACTTCCAAAGTAATTTACTATCAGTTATGTGACTTTTCTGCACCATACACAGAAGCAGTTTTTCAACTTTCATGTAAATGTGTAATCCACATGCAAT
This sequence comes from Parotocinclus cesarpintoi, assembly GCA_034780495.1. NCBI lineage: Eukaryota > Metazoa > Chordata > Actinopteri > Siluriformes > Loricariidae > Parotocinclus > Parotocinclus cesarpintoi. The sequence continues at coordinate 9,108 of JAUZSV010196563.1, forward strand.
GCACACGTAAGCAAAAAACACAGAACGGACAAATAGAGTATATTCAAGACAAAAATAGTCTCCGGTAGCGTAAGTAATAAAATTATTAAAAAATAACATGTCTCCATATGATATCACTGATTTAGAGGAAAGTGATGATTCTAGAAGTTATGAGCTTCATGATTTAGAGAAACAGCTGAAGCACAGCATAGCTGTTCTTTTTTTAAAGATGCAAACTATCCTTAATATTCCAACAAGTTCTATACAATCTTGTGATACAACAGCTTATACAAATACGTGAACACTCCCAGACATTGTTGCATAATTCATACAAGGACATTCTGAAACAACACACTGATGTAGACAATTCAACTGTGACACAGTTAATCAATGTTATAATGCGATTTTGTTGCAAAAATGGCTCCTTATCGACCACTACAAGAAGAGCAGCATATGTGAGCAAAAACTTGTGCAGAAAATTATTTTAATGGATATTGTAATAAGTTTGTGTGTGAATGACACACGCTACATTCAGGAACACAAACTATCCAAAATACTCATACAACATAGATTTGGCTTTCTGTATAAAGTCACCTATTACTTTTCATAAAATCACCTAAACGGTCACTTGCTCACATATACAAATAAAGTTAATTGATTGCAAGATAAATTCAAGGAAACATATATAGGATACAGACTAAAGGACAGAAAATTCATTACCAAACTGATTCCCAATAAAATGCTTTTAAAAGTCAGCTGCAGATTACTGGTCAACTGCTATGCTGTGTAGCAAAATGTGCTAAAATCTATTTAATTAACTGCAAAATATTGTTGGGGAAGCGACAGGATTTTACAAGTAGGCTAGGAAACAACTATCTATGGCATAAAACAGAAGCATCATTTATAGTCTTGTTTCAAGTCTCATAAATATTCAGATGATGTTTTATGAAGCAAGCAGTCAAAGAAATTAAATGAAAAGGTATTTTGAACAAACCTAAAACATATGTTACCAAAACAATAACAGGAGGACGTCTCAAATAATAGATGCAGGTAAGACTAAGAGTTCACTTTACCTCTAGGCTACTGCATGAATCAAAAAGACTGATGATATTGAAGTTATCTGGATTCTTCTTCAATTTGTCTCTAGCAGAAAGTGTACTATCATTAAAAGATGTAACAAACTGTAAGGAATTGAAAGTCTTACTAACCCAGAACCAGAAAGATATGCAAAGACTTGAAAAGAAAGAGATAATAACAATACTAACACAAACTGAACAGAAAAAGTTAAAAGTAATTAATACATTCCTTTCATGGAAACAACTAATAACTAATTAAACTGACTTTGAGGAGAAATTTACCTATCACTTTACTGTTTAAAATAATCTCCTAAAGGGTCACTTGCATATGCAAATGAAAAGCAATTTCTTGTCAACTTACTGAAACATAAATAGGTTGCAGACTTAAGTACAGCAAATTCAGGAACAAACTGAATTTGCTGATGACTGATCAGCTTCTATGCTGTCCAACCAAAAGTGCTGAAATCATGAAATGTTGTGGAGAAATGCACAGGATTACATAAGGAGGCTAAAAAACAACTATGTGTGGAATAAAACATTATACACATGTGAAAGACCAGAGCAAGATGCACCATTTAAAATATTTTAAAGTCTCACAAATATTCAGATGATGTTTTATGACCACAAAGTCACTAAAATGCAAGGATATTCCAATAACAAAAAACATGCAAATTGCCAGTACATTTAGATAAAATTGTCTTAAGTGTATAGATGCAGAGCAAACTAGTTGGAAACAGGTAAGACTAAGAGTTCACCTTACCTCTAGAGTACTGCAGGAATCTAAAAGATTGATGATATTGGAATTATCTGGATTCTTCTTCAAAGTGTCACAAGCAGAATGTGTGCTGTCATTATAAGAAGTAACAAACTTGAAGTCACTGGTGTGTGATCCTGTTGTTAGATATCCGTCGTAATTGTATGAACTGTGAAGAGTTCCAGCTCCTTCGACATCTGCATAGTTAGGTGGGAGATATGCACTGGGAATGGTGACTGCTCCATCAAACAACAGTCTGGGTTTCCTCCTGTGGCAAAACTTCACAGCCAGGATCAGGATTATGAAAGTCAGAAAGAAAGTGGAGACAGCAACCAGTGCAATGACCAAATAAAATGTTAACTTTGAGTTTTTGTCCTCATAGTTTGTGTCTTTAAGTTCTGGAACATCAGCAAGATTATCAGAAATCAGTAAATAGACAGAGCATGTCATGGAGAGAGGAGGCTGTCCATTATCTTTCACTGAGATTACAAGGTTCTGTTTCATGCTATCAGAGTCAGCAATGTCCCTTTGTGTTCTGATTTCTCCACTATGGATCCCAATGGTGAAAAGTCCAGGATCGGTAGATTTTATAATATGATATGAGAGCCAAGAGTTCTGTCCAGAATCAGCATCAACCGCAATGACTTTGGAGACCAGCGATCCAGAAAGAACAGCTTTAGGAACAATTTCAGTCATCAATGCCTTTCCATCTGAAGCAGGGTATAATACCTGTGGAGAGTTATCATTCTCATCTGTTATGAACACACTTATAGTCACGTTGCTGCTCAGTGGAGGAGAACCATTGTCTCTGGCTACAACCTGAACTTTAAAGTTTCTTAACTGCTCATAGTTAAATGATCTCACAGCACTGATCACCCCTGTGTCTGCATTAACAGACAATAATGAAGATACTGGAACACCTTTAACCTCACCAGACACCAATGAGTACAGTACTGTACCATTCTGCCTCCAGTCTGGGTCTCTGGCAGCAACAGAACAAACTGAGGTTCCTGGTTTATTGTTTTCTACTAAATAAGCACTGTAAAATTCCTTGTCAAATAGTGGAGGGTTATCATTCACATCTGAAATGGACAAATGAATAGTCATGGATGATGATAGTGGTGGAAAGCCTCCATCAGTAGCTGCAATTGTTATGTTGTAGTCTGATTCTTTCTCTCGATCCATCATGCTGGTCGTGACCAAAGAAAAATAGTTCTTGATAGAAGGAATTAACTTGAAAGGAACATTTTCCTGAATGGAGCAATGGATTTTGCGATTGTCTCCTGAATCCTTATCTTGAACATTGATTATGGCCACTTCAGTACCTGCAACTGCATCTTCAGGTAAATGATTGTTTAAGGATTTAAGAATAATTTTAGGGGCATTATCATTTATATCAGTAATATTGATAATAACATTTGCAGTGGATGCTAAACCAGGGCCATCTTTGGCTTGCACTTTGATTTCATAATTCTTTTTCTCCTCATAGTTGATTTCTCCATTCACCCTAATATGTCCAGTAAGCTTATCAATTGTGAATAACTCCCCAGCTTTATCAGCAAGGTGGCTAAATTCATAGGTCACAGCCCCATTAGCTCCTTCATCAGCATCTGTAGCGCTCACAGTAACAACTTCTGTTCCAATTGGCACGTTTTCTGCCAGAATCACTTTATACACAGGCTGAGTAAATACGGGAACGTTATCGTTAGCATCCAACACAGTGATGTGTATAAGAGCAGTCCCAGATCTCTGAGGAATCCCGCCATCATATGCAGTAAGAACCAGATTAACCTCTTTCTGTTGTTCACGATCCAGCTCCTTCTCAAGCACCAATTCAGCATGTTTTCCTTGTTCACTTTTATCTTGAACAGACAAAACAAAATTATTGTTCTTATCTAATGAATATCCATTAACTCCGTTTTGCCTGATATCCAAATCATGAGCTTCATCCAAACGGAAACGTTGCCCTTTAACAGCAGACTCGCGGATTTGGATGGTAATACGTCCAGTAGAGAATTGTGGTGTATTATCATTAATATCTTCAATTTTGATTGTCACGCGATGCAGTTCCAGTGGATTCTCTAACACGACCTCATAATTCAAGATGCAGTTCGTCTCCGAACCACAAAGCTTTTCCCGGTCTATTTTCTCCACCACAACCAGGTCTCCAGTGTTTAAATGAATATCCACATACCGTTTAATGCTGTCTTCTGAGTCTATTCGAGCCCTTCGCGTCGACAATATTAAAGCATTGAATCCGAGATCCTTTGCTAAATTTCCAATAACATATCCATGTTTCGTTTCCTCCTGAACCGTGTAGCTTAAATCTCCATTGGCGCAGGGCAGATTGAAGAGGAGAGAAAAGAAAATCGCTGACAATACAGAAGAAAAAAATGTATTTTTCGTTTCGGCAGATTTCATAGACATCTTTACTGTTTATTCAATTAAGCGACGGGAAAAAATAATCCAAGATAAATAACCATCAGAAGATTTGTATTCTTGTGAAGGATTTGTTCCTCTTTGACAGCGATTGTCCAGGCTTCCAGTCTGAGTCGCTATTACATATTAAAAAGATGGCTGGCTCAAGTATCAATGTATTTATTGTTGTTGAAGAGCGACACTCTGCGCATATACAGAGAACTACACCTTAAATAAGCCAACTTCAAAGGACTGCCTATTACATTTTATTAACCCCGAAAAAAGTTCTACTCAGGACATTTTAAAGGTCTTTAAAGATTTGTTAACTGTTTATGCACCAGATTACTTGGAAATGCCTACAATGTTCAATTTACATAATAGACAAATCGAACAGAAAGGGAAAGGGACGCATATAGGCTACAAAAATTATTTGCTGACAAGACTTGGTCAAAATGTAAATTACGGATAACTAATCCTGAAAATTACAAATAATTTCAAAGAAAGAAATATTGCACTATTAATTTTTTTTTTCTTTTGTATTATCTTCGAAATGATTAATCATTTGAATGATCTTTAAACTGACAATATCATTTTAATAAAGTCTTTGAAAGACACCATTATATAATTTAAGAAGCGTGTTAAACGGTGGACAAAGCAATCCTGTGTAAAGAGGGATATACGACATTTCAGATGACAATAAGTAAGGCAATTGATTACAAAAGCAAAACAGATTTAATAATCACTTTTTGCATTATATAGTCACTTTTCATGCACATACTTTAGCCTATATAAAAAGCTTTTTTTTGAGGAAATTGAAATTCTCACTAAATAGGAAAAAGATGTATGGAAACTTAGAAACCTTTTCTAACATTTACCTAATGTACTGCTCACAAAATTAGGAGATATTTAATTTTAAATTACGCTAAAATTTTCGTGAGCATTGTAGTAATATTAAGTGAAAATATACACAAAGTCAAAATTTCCCCATATGTCTAAAAATATAAAACAAGTAAGATGATTTAATGATTTAGACTGTATGAATTCTAAGTCGCTCTGAATAAGGGCATGTACTAAATGACAAATGTAAATAGAATGATTTTAGTGAATAAAACATGTTCCTTTTATAAAAATAAAGTATTCAAATAACTCTGCATATCGACTGAGTAGAAATTACCCATTAACTTACTGAAACAAAGAATCCCATAAAAGCTGACTTGCACAATGATAAGCCAACTTATTTAAATCAGCATACACACATTAGAACCTAAAGGCAGGATCAAAATGATTTCTTTTTTGTGAATGACTGGACAACCACAGTGCTGTCCACCAAAAAGTGCTGACATCAGCTAAACTAACAACAAAATATTATGGAGAAAGGTAAAGTATTTCACAAGTAGCCTAAACCAACTATCCATGAAATTATTAAGACCAGTGCAAGGTCCTAAACAAAAGTCAAAACATAACCACAAAAAATTTTTGAATTAACTCAGACCTATGATGGACATTTTAAGATTCTCATTTCCACCACATCAAATAACATGCATCTCTGGATTGCACAAACATCCAGATAATGTTTTATAAACCAAAGCAACATTCCAACAAATCATGGATTATAATTTGCCAACACATTTAGAGAGGTAAAAAACAGATGTAGAGCAAACTACCTGTAGATCAAAACAGGTAAGATTTAAAGTTCATCTTACCTCCAGGATACTGAATGAATCTAAAAGACTGATGATATTGAAGTTATCTGGATTCTTCTTTAATATGTCTCTAGCAGAAAGTGTACTATCCTTATAAAATGTAACAAATTGTAGGGAATCTAAAATCTCACTGAACCAAAACCAGACAGATATTCAAAACCTTAGAAAGCAGGAGATAATAACAATACTAACACAAACTGAACAGAAAAAGGTAAAAGTAATTAATACATTCCTTTCATGAAAACAACTAATACCTAATTAAATTGACTTTGAGGAGAAATGTACCTATTACTTTACTGTTTAAAACCATCTCCTAAAGGGTCACTTGCATATACAAACAAAAAGTAAATTCTTGTCAACTTACTAAAACATAAATAGGTTGCAGACTTAAGTACAGCAAATTCAGGAACAAACTGCTTTCTAATGGAATGTCCTAAAAAGCCAGCTTTAGATGACTGATCAGCTACTATTTTGTACACCCAAAAGTGCTGAAATCAACTTAACTAACCGAAATGTTGTGGGGAAAGGCAAAGGATTACACAAGTAGGCTAAGAAACAACTATGTGTGGGATAAAACATTATACACATATGAAAGACCAGAGCAAGATGCACCATTTAAAATATTTTAAAGTCTCACAAACATTCAGGTGATGTTTTATGACCACGTAGGCACTAAAATGCAAAAATATTCCAACACAAAAATGCAAATTGCCAATACATTTAGATAAGATTATCTTAATTGTATAGTTGCTGTTAAGGTTTCTACATGCTCTCTGATCTTGCGGCCGTCCCCGCCAGTCGCCATTACAGAGCTATCGGTGGGACGGTCCTTACACCAGCGGTCTCATCAGGTCTCGATTCCGAACAGCTGAGTCATGGCCTATAAAGGCGTGGCGTTAAGCGTCGTTCGGGGCCGGGTCATCGTGATTCTAACGGGGTTCCATCGAGGTCCGGTGCGCGCGTTCGATTAATGGCGCTTGTATGCTTTTTCCGTGTGTCCTAGAGATAGCTGGTAAGATCCGAGAGCATTTAGAGCTGGAGGATTGGTACGGGCGGGTAACCCCCGGAGGTATTTAGTTATTCAGGGGCACTTTGGAGGGTTTTCCCGTTCCGTACCAGCACGCTCCTCACCCGGTTCGCTGTCACACGCGTTCGGTCCTCGTGCCCTATCTAGCCTCCCTTCAGTCGGGCGTTGCTCTGAATAGGACACGCCCGATCTGCTTCTTTTGTTTTCGGGTTCGCGCTCGCCCTCTGGATTTGCGTTTGCGTTTGTCGCGTACCGCCTGTTTAGTTTATTTTTACGCGTTGGCGCTTTGCGCCTGTTATGTGTGGTGCACACTCGCGCTATAATGGCGCTTATGGGCTTGTATGTTCGCCCTTCTGGCACTACAGCCACTTCCGCCTTTTCTTCTTCTCCCTCGCGCTCCATGCGCGTCAGAGCTCAGGCTCGCCCTCTGGCGATTCGGCGCCCTTTTCCACTCAATACGGCGGCAACTCGGTCTTTGTGTCAAAAGGACGCGGTCCGGTTTTCTTGCGCCCTATTGAGTCGGACTCTAGTCGTGGCTGGCTCGAGGAGTGTCCCGACTAGAGTAACCACCGGGTAAAGACGCATTCTGTAAGACGTATCCCGGTTTTGGTTTTTTAGCTTTGCATGCACTTTCGAGCTCATTTTCGGATCACCTCCGTGCCTCAAACCCTAAGTGACGTCCTGCAAGCTGTACTTTCTACAGCTCTGCCCCGACTGACGCTTTGTCGTCCTCTAGCGACAAGTTCGCGCGTTGCTCCCATACAGTGAGCAACCTTGGCGTGCCAACTTTATCCTTTCGGTTTTGTTTCGTTAGGAGTCTCTAAGCTCCGCCCTTATATCCCCTTTTGGTTGTTTCTCATTATTTCCCCATTCTTATTATATACTTATCTTATTATACTTATGATATACTTATCCTGCATATTTGGGTGCATAAATAAAAACACCTAACTGCTATCATAACACTTTCTTTGTTCATTAACCTTTTCTCCTGAGATTACCTTTGGAATGATGTTAGCAGGCCATTTCATTTCATAGGACTGAAATGCAGTGACAAAAATGCAATATTTTTTGTGATAAGGTCATTTTCATGGCAGGGAATGACTTTGTCAGATCACTCTTCACAATCTAGAGTTCATAAAAAGTGCCAACATAAAACCTGATGCAGAAAACCTAGTGAAAACGAAAATTTGTGCCATTCCTCCAAAAATTTTTCACAACTGTACATGATACAAACGTGTCTGAACTGACTTACTTCATCTCATCACTCATTCTGACAACCAGTTTCTCCATTCTCATCACTGAATCTCTCTCTCTTTCTCTCTAGCTTACATCTGTTCCTATTCTTCTCAAGACTGCATATTCTTTTCTGTCTAAACACTATATCATTCTCCCCAGCTTGACTTCCAGCTGTCTCAGCAATATCAGACTGACTCAGGCTTGTCAGTCTCCTTCCTCTGCTTTAAGCCTTACACATAAACATAAATCACTCACCACAAATTATGGTGACACTCTCTGCACAGTAATGCTCCAGGTTACTGTTTCACACATAGTAAAGGCCTTTACTATACTGATAAAATATGCCTGATTTAGACTGTTAAAAACAAAAAACAGACAAGTGCCAATGGATTAACTGGTAAGAACCTTACAGAACTGTGAGAACAACAACAACTGTACCAGTTAATATGTCTACTAAAAACAACAATTATGTAGTTTGCTACAGTTAAAATTAAAACCATTTCATCATCTGCAGTGCTACTCAAAAATCATGCATGCAAACTTGTGAAGAGAGGAAAGTCTCATTAAAGCTCAGATTCAAACTCAGTTCAGATGTTAGATGCAACTCTGAAACACAGTCTCAAGTAGACAGTGTAACAAAATTGTGCGAGAAAGTGAGGGATGTTTGGGATGCACTGGGAGAGTAATAACTTCAAAAGAAGTAACTCCAAAACTGACATGTACAGTGAAATACACTGGTGCCAAAACTATTGATTGCAAACCACATAGTGAGGCAAATAATGGAGCAATATAGTACTCTACACTGACAGAAATCAACTATTCTCTGTCCCATTACTGTTGATGGATTTCAGCCAAGATGTTACATCTTCACAGGTGACTAGCGGTGGCAGATTAAATTTGGCACACCGAAATCTGTTAAGTAGAAGGAGTATGGTTCCCACTGATCATAAAAGCCCACATAGTTGTATAAATGATAATAGAAATAAGATATAAAACCAGATTAGGGTAAAGTAGTATTTACCTAAAATTTGCCTTACTTAAGTAAAAGAATGTTATTATTATTGTTATTGTTATTATATAATCAGTATAAATATGCAGTATCCACTGAAGTAAATTTACTCAAGCACTCATTAGATGTACATTTTTGAACAATGACACTAAGTTGATCCAACCATTAAACTTAAATAAATGGACTCAAAAATAGAATTACATTAAACAGACAGCAAATCTTCAGTTTGTGAAGATAAACATAACTGTATTTGTTTCTTAGTTAGAAGACTTCAATAAACATTTATTTCTACTTTTAAGTATGTTAAAGAGCATTAACACTTGGTGGAAGTATTTTTTATTTGTTTGGAAAGCATAAAATGTGGGAGAAATGATATAGAGGAATTCTAAGTGACTACAATTTTATAAACATTAGAACTTGTGTTTGCAGTGTTTGGTGTGAGGGATTAGAAAACTACCTAAATTATAGGGTTATGAGCCTCCATTATTACTTAATGGAATGTGTCCATGCCATAAACAATCATGCCCACCAAGGTGATTATAAAGAAAGATGGAGCTGGTAAGGATGTTCTTCGTATTGTCATTGTCAGTTATTTTCTATGCAAGGCATTTTGATGGATATTACCTTCTACATAGTTAATTTGTTACAAAGCCAGTGTTGTAATGTGTATGCTCCATAGTTTGTTTTAACTCTGCTAATCAGGGTTATGGGAAGGCTGGTGCATATCCCTAGAGAACACAGCGCAGGACATGACAACAAACTATTGATCAATAATTCAATGTCATTCTTTACAAATTCCAAAACCTCAAAACGTATAGGCATTATTATATATGTATAACTGCATTTGATATTTGTATGTCCTGTTCAATGCAAGCTGTATCTTACTTTATATTTTTGACCGAAGAAACATAGAAATAATCAAATAGAAATAGGGTTTCTGAAGACAGACTGTTGATACAGAAACGAGACTGCAGTATTTATCTCAGGATTTAATGAAGTGCAGATTGCCATGAAGGTGTTTCATTGTCTGCATTGTCTGGGTAAACAATAGGCTAAACCTAAAGCTGCAAAACATTAAGCTTATAATGATCCTAACTACAAATCACTGGTCAGAAACATAAGACAAACTAAAAAAAATGTACTACTGAGACCTGTGCAATTATTTTCGCATCACTGCTACAGTGTTACAGTGTCCCCAATAGTTTGGGGAACAATCTGGAAAAAAAGGGTCTTTCACTTACTAGACTTACTGTACACAAAAATTCAGTTCTTTAAATATTTACATGTTTATAACTAAACTCAAACTAACAAGACTGTGTGTTCAAAATCGTCTGAAAAATATTCTGTCTAGTTTTATTTTCTTAGAAGATTGTTACTTGGTCTCATGTTTTGGCCTGGCCTGAGTCCAGATTTGAACCCTAATAAGTATAGTTGGTTTCAAATTAAACACAAAGTGAGAAATGTTTTAACTAGTCTGAGTTAGTACTGAACTAACTGAGTGAACCTATAAGCACTAAAAAGAACAACACACACTTAACAGTTAACAAACTATGCTGCTAACAAAAATTAGGGATGTTTCAAAATGAAATATCCTCTATTTTTATAAGCAGTGTAGCTGCCAAATATGCAATGCCAGAAATAAATATACCATTATAACACACATACACCTAATCAGCTACTACAAACACCAAAATATGCTAAACATGCTATAAACCATCTACTACATTGCTCAGAAATATTACAGAATATTTAATTATATGATATTTCATTTTAAAACTTCCTGTAACTTTTGTGACCAGTGTAATAATAATAGGGTTCAAATCCCACCTCTGTCACACTTGGGCCATTGAGCAAGGCCTTTAATCCACAATGGCCTGAATTGTAAGTCTGTATTCATTGTAAGTCGCTCTGGATAAGGGCGTCTGCTAAATGACGTAATTGTAAATGTAATGTTCACGTCCCAGGAAGGAGGGAGACTACCCAAGCAAACAAATCATCTCCTATGGTAAGATAAAACCTTAAAAGTCGTTGTTTTAAAATGTTTAAAAAGGAAGATGATATATACAATTCAAATAATCTGTCTAATTATAAAGAAGTATTTATTGCATTTTTACTACAGAAATAAAGAAAAATATCTAGCATTCCGGACTGAAATGCATGCTGGGAGCTCCTGAGTTGCCACGCCCACTTATAGATCTGACTGAAAGGGGAGAGGACTCAGTTCTGTCCACAGGGTATATATGTTCATAAGCAGAAGACAAAAATAGTCAAAAGAAAAGCTGTTGTTTATACAACCTGCTCAATATTTCCACCTTTTTAGTCACTAAAAAAGTAGTCTGTTTTATTCAGTCAACAAACATATAGGAATCTTATTTCCATTGACTTTGCAGCACTCTAATAACACGTGAGTTAATGGAGCAGGGTGGATTCTGTCAGTTCAATTTAGCTACGGCTTATGTTTGCTTCTTGGGTGAGAATGAGGACAGGTAAAATCATGCCCAGTCACAGCCCTGTTCTCTGTTCCATTTTACTTCCAGACAACAATCCTCTTAAATCAAGACTCTAACAGCATCCCTTTCACGCGAACGTGCGCTCTTTAAAACTTGCATAACATATCCTCTCTATACTGCAAAAAAATCCTTCGACTTCAGTGGAACAAAAATGTGTGTCTATAGATACTTGTCTATAGCCTACATGTACGCCTACGTGTATTTTATTTTGTATCGCTTACTCATTTTTATTGTTATAGCTAAAATAGTTATAGTTAGGATCTAGTTATATGGTTAAATAGTTATATGGTTTAAGTTAGAAGATGTATAAGTTCGATACGATGCAAACAAATTAAACTGATCAGAACACGATGCTTTAAGATTTTGACACTGTGGAAAAGATTTTTTATAAACGCGAACCAAGACTAGTGTGCAGGGACATTGTCTCTCTCTCTCTCTCTCTCTCTCTCTCTCTCACACACTCACACACATACACACACACGCTATCTATTCCATTATCCCACTACCTCTCCCTCCCCCGCGGTCTCGTTTTCGGACCAGTCCTGCTCCCTATACGCTGAGCACGTGTTACCCGGATGCAAGTCTGAACAGGTCTTGGTCCGTTGGTTGGTACCCTCGCATATGTACACACGTGCGCTCGCGCGCGTGGCATCGAGCGCACCTGGATGTGTCATGTGACCTGATACCTGGGCGTGGAGAAACAGTGACTGTTATTTTTCCCGGGGCTTTTTATTGAGAGGACAGCTAAAGCCCGGCTGCGCTGCTAGCTCGCAGCGTTTGAAACACACAGATTCTCCCGCGCCATGCTTTTAAAAAGTCAGACGTGAACTTTTCGTCTCCGAATCGCTTTTGGGAATCTATTTATCCTCTTTTTTGGTGAACGGGTATCCGAGATTGGGACCCTGGTTCTTCAGCTGCTTCGGATTTCTCCCAAGGTGAGTGGGGCGTGTGTGAGTGAGTGAGTGTGTGGGTGGGTGTGTGTTTTCATCCTTACGACAGATTTTGCCCAGATGTTTTAATATTGGGTATTGTCAGATAGACAAACAATATCGATTTGATCAAGTGGAGCAAGTTCTTACAGAAAATAAGGTCTAGGTCTGAGATCTGCAAGCAAGCGTGGCATCGGCTGCGTGATCACAAAGACCAGAACGGCATCTGACATTCAGTGATCGCTAAGAAGAACGTCTGGACGAGCAACAGCCATTACATGTATGTTTAGGACAGGTCGTATAGTAACCTGTCTGTGTAGAGTCGGAGAGCTTCATCACAGACGCCTAATCTCCGATCCTGTATTGTTGCCAAGTCGGGAAGAGTTTCGCTAAAATAAGTGATGCATATTTATACCGAGCTTAAGTGTTGCCCTGATAGAATAAACCCATGCGTGTATCGAAATGACTGCGTTTTCTAATGAACTCTAATGATGCTGAAAATGGTGTGTGATTTGGCAACCATGAGGTCCTAAACACCCTTGGTCGCGGCGTGTGTGCCTCTGATGATTCGCAATGATCAGTCTATCGATAACACGTCTAATTTTGTCTGCCCTCTCGTTTGTGTTCAACTCTGTAACCTACGCGTGTAACAAACTTGGTCTGCTGCTAGTATGCTGCCAGGGAAAATTTAGCATGCTTTTACATTGTTGTAAAAATGCAGGTCATAGTTGAAAGCTCCACAAAGTAAACGAGTTACCAGTTGCACATTTCCTTTTTCAAGGACTTTTTTTTTTTTCCATCCAGATAACCTTACAACATTACAGGTTAATTAGATTCAATGCAATATATGCTTATAATGTTGAAAGTAGAATTGGTTCTGCCTATATCTGCCAACAATCCAACTTCATAAGGAAAGCCTTGTTTTAAAGTGTACAATAAGGTCACACATGTAGAGCATGCTGCACCCCAGTTCTCAGTTTATCTGACACTTTCACTCGCAGCTTTGTGTGTATATTCTGAAGCCAATACAAAAGCTTTTTCTGCCCTTGTTAGTCTTGGTGGTGAGGGGAAAGAGGGAGACACAGTGAGTTCCATTCAGGAATGTCTGAGTGTTGTGCCGCCCTTCCGTGTCCGTGGCCCCTGGCACTGTCTGCCCTTATTCTGAAACTAAAATGTGCCTACAACTAAGTCCCCTAGTTCTGTGGTCAGAGTTGACAGATCTGCACTGTAAAAGAGGGGCTTAGTCTCTTGGGGATTATCCTCATTAAATGACATTAAACAAGTGCTCTCATGAAGCAAGCGGATTAAAAAGGCATGCTGTTTCATCCTCTGTGTATGTGTCTGTGTGTGGGGTTGTGTGAGAAAGAGAGAGCATGAGGACTGGGAGTGGCAGCTAATGCTGTTTGTAACTGGACAGTGAGGGGCAGGCACCCCAAACGCTGGCCATCTGTGAATGGATCTCTCTATTTATTATTCATTCACCATGAATACTCTCACATCTCCCTCTTCTTCTCATGGAATATAATTTTCTGAGTTTATCTGTTGTTCCTGGAGTAGATAAAAAGTCATTTTGTCCTTTATCAGAGGCATGGAGGGGTGATGAATGATTTCTCAGTACTACACAGCTCAGAATGACCCCTTTCACATTCAGTTGCTGCTTTCCTTCAAGCCTATCTCCATAATGTCATTTCTGTTACAATATATCCATTACTCACAATCATGAACAGTTGTCAGCAAAGCTGCCAAGTTTTTTCAAGCTAATAAATGTCTGACTACAATGTAGTCACGACAATGTAACTTGCGCTAGTTGTTTCTAGATAGAAAAACCTCTGCTTTCAGCCCATCCATGGCATTACCCTTCTGTTCAGCACTGAAGAAGCTGTACTATACTTCCTTGTTTTTACTGCCACTGAGTAAATTGCTGTTATTTAGGATCTTCCAAATCACTATGTGGTCAGGTTGTTTAATTCTAAGCAAATTGTTTCACAAAACAAAGCATGCCCACTAAGTCACATGCAAGACTAATGATATGGTTTAACAAACATAACTGTCAGCGGCTTCAAATAATGGCCATTAACACAAGCACAAATTACGATTAATTAGTATCGGTTTTATTCTGGACTTAGAAGTTGAAGCAGCGTTCAGCAATGAACATACAAATTGTTTATACTATACAGGAAGAGCACAGTATAGCACAGTGATGCAGTATGTAGTGCTGTCTTCTCACAGTTCCAGAGACACAGGTTTGGATCCTGGCCCATCTGCTGCCTGTGTGGAGGCTGCATGTTCCCCCATGTTTATGTGAGATATCTCTAAGTCCCCCCAATTTAGAGTATGAGTATGAGTGAGTGTGTGTGTGTGAGGCCTGTTATACACTGGCATCTGGCCCATGGGTGGTTCCTTCCTTGCACCCTGTGCTGCTAGTTAAGTGCATATGAAACATGTGTAAGTCATGATGTAAGTAGAGGGTTGATGCACTTGGCACTTGCATTCTAAGCATGTTAATGCACCAGTGTCAGTCTTTTGCACACAAAAAAATCTTAGCGCCTAATCTTAATCTTAAACTGTCAAAGTCATGTAATTCTGGTACAGTGCAGAGCCAATAGTATGTAGGCATGCCTTCTAGTTAGTGAGTTTGGCTATTACAGTGAAATTTCTGCCCTGCCACAGCTATATTTACTACTCACAAAAATTAGTGAATGTTTTAGACTGTTTATGATTGGGGAGGATTCAGAATGATTCCAGGATTTTATAACTTCTTATTTATGAAATGATCTAATCAGCCAACAGTACAATGTGGCAGCAGTGCATGCATAAAATAAGGGCCAGTAGCTTCACGTAATGTTCACAGCTAACATCAGAATAGGGAAAATGTGATCTTGGTAATTCATTACTGTTGGTGTCGGACTAAACCAGCGCTGGTTGGTACTGGTTTAGATATTTTTATAACCTATGATCTCCAGGGATTCTCATGCGCAGCAGTATGTAGAGTTTATTCAGAGATAAATTAAAACACATCCAGTGAAATGTAGTTCTGCGAAAAGAAAGTTGAAAGAGGTCACCAGAGCATGGCCAGACTGATTCAACTGACAGAAAGGCTTCAGTACCAAGATAACAACTGTGTATAATTGTGGTGAGCAGAAAAGCATCTCCGAATGCACATCACATCGAACTTTAAAGTTTATTTTAGCTAATAACAGAATGCTGAGGCTACAGTGGACATAGGCTGCGTCCGAAATCGCATATTTTGACAGTACGTACTAGATTCGACTCAGTACGCACTGCTCGACCGTTAAAGCAGTGCGCTCTTTAAGTACGCAAGTATGTAGTATACACAGAACCTAGCACTACGCCCGCCATCTTATCATGTGACGCATGACGTCACAACACCAAAAAAAAACCCCAAAACGCCTCTATTCACTTCATTAAAAGCCCAATTCGCTAACATTTAGAATTATTTGAAATTAAAGATATTTTTTAATATTACATTTGAAATTTGTAAACCGTCACCTCAGCGCTGTCCGCTATTTCACTTCATTAGCATCGAACACCTTCGCTGCTTCAGTTAAATCATGGGATAGGATAGTGTGCTTTATTTGCATACTTAAAAATCGCTGCCTACATGCTCTTGCCTACTACTTTCGCGTACTGTATAGTATGGATAGTATGCGATTTCGAAAGCAGCCATAGACTCAACAAAACTGGACAGTTAAACTCTGGAAAAATATAGCTGGAGATATATATATGGTACGGTAATAAGAAGAAATATAGTTTTTTCTGAGGAACGTGGAAAGTAGGGTCAGAGCATAAATACAACGAGCAAACCTGCCTCATGTAAACAGTTCAGGCTGGTGGAGGTGGTTTACCAATGACTAATATTAATGGATACAATTAACAGTCCACTAATGGCCAATTTCAGACATCTGTGGGATATGGTAGAATATAAGATTCAAACAATGGAAACATAACAAAAGTTCTGCTGGAATTGCATGTCAACATGGAGCAGAATCTAAGAAGTGGGTTATAGTGTCAACATGGGGCAAAACGTTCTGAGAACCAAAAAAACCTTATAAATCACATTTTGTAATTAAGACAAATTGTATTAATCTTAAGAGTTTTAAAAACAGGTTTGTAAACAGAATATTAATAGTATATTTTGTGTTTTATATTCTTGAAGAATCCGTTTTCGCTTTCGTTGCACCTTTTTTCAGTTTCTCGCTTTATTCTTTAATTCAAGGGCGGGATCTAAAGCAATTGGCTGCTGGAGTTAACCCCTGCCCATCCAGCTCATTCTGCACACCCTGCTACGTCAGTGAAAGCACGCCAGTCTTTTACCCTGATTATGTCTTTTAGTAATGCACAGTTCGTCGTAGAGGCTTACAGTCAGACTACTAACTGGATGATCTGGGTAGAGTGTTAACTTAACTTACCTCCGTTCAGTTAACTTTATCTAGCTCAATCACTTTGTGAAATACTCTTAAGAAGGCCCTGTTCTGACAGTGTCCTAACCTGGAACATTTATCCATAGCTCTCTGCATAAAACTAGCTAGGATATTTTGGTAGTGCAAATGGTCTTTGTAGAAAATGCTTCTAGATTTTAGGCTAAACTATATGATATTTTGGCAGCTTAACAATAAACCAGAAATCTGAATTAAAATGTAAAATATAACAAAATATACTCATATAACTATAAAATATACAGAAATTATAAAATAAAATTATGTAACAAATGCCTGTTGCTGGATGGTTTGTTCCAGCTTATTGAATCTTAATATTAATCCTTAATATTATGTTATCAAAATGTCACCTAGATTAACCAGTTAGTAGTCTGACTCTCTCTATGACGAACTGTGCATTACTAAAAGATATAATCGTTAAAACTAGCTCATATGAGTTGGGGTAAAAGACGGGCGTGCTTCTTCAAGAATATCATACACAAAATGTACGATGACTATTCTATATACAGACCTGTTTTTATAACTCTCAATATTAATAACATATTTCTCAATTACAAAATGTAATTTATCAGTTATGAATTCTGTTTTTTTGGTCTTTAGAAATTTTGACCCCATATAGACACCATAGAGGTTTTCCAAAATCATGTGGAATCCATGAAATTAAGAACTAAGGCTTTTGAGAGCAAAGGGATTCCCATTCCACTTGTAGTATAGTGTTTTTAATGAAGTGTTTTGTAAGTGTGTATACTTGCCTAAATTGTAACTTACTTCTTAGAGAACGTCACTTTTAATTACCTAGGGTTTCAACAACAGAGTAGCTCGCAAATTAAGCCCAGTTTCAAAATATTGTAGGTGTCAAACCATGTCATCGGATTTGTGAGGAAACTGCAGCCAAAGACAGCTGTTTCATAAACCTTTTTCTTAAACATCCACATGCCACAGTTTTAAAATGTATTCAGTATGCTGTATTTGAAAGAAGTTTTATTAATGTTTAGGAGCAGATGTATGTCAGTGCTTGAGGCTCTGTTCTAATAACCACAAGGTTGAGAGTTCAAAACTCGTGACAGTGTCAGAAAGTCACTGTTGGGCATTTTCAGCAAGACTCTTAACCCTCATCTGCTCAGCCATATGCTTGGAATGGAATATGACTCGCATAGTTTATCATGTACAAAAAACTTTGAGCTAAAATGAGAAGTGAATCAAATTCAGCCAATTTCATTTGATCCTAAGGCAGTTAAACATGCATAAAAATTGTACAAATTGTACTACAACTTTAGTTCCCACTCACCCTTTCCTATCTTACCATTGATACACAGCAGGCACATACAAAAATAGTGTATTTTACACATGGTACAAGTTATCATCTTTTGTATATACATTAATATCATGTTAATTAATTAAATGTAGAATTGATTTAACATGTAGCAGCAAGATATTAAAATCGAGTTTTAAAATCTGCATAAAGTTTCTGTAACTGCGTAATTCTAAACCTTAATGCAGATTGCACTCTAGTGGTATTTTTCAAAGGGGCGAAACACTTGCATTTCAAAAGTGACCTTTTGGTTCTGGGTTCAGAGCAGCGCTGAAGAAAGCATGGGAGAGGGGCAGCATTGTGGTTTGTATAGAGCGTCTGATTAAATAATCCATCTGTAATAGGTAAGGTGTTAAATCTAATGGGTATTCTGTAGTGATAATTATGTTGTTTTCCACAAAGAATTCTAAAGGTTCTTTGTAAAGTATCATGTGGCTATCAGGGGTGCCTTGCTTACTTGAGAGAAACGTGATGTAAAAGAAATTAGAAAAAATAACTATATAAAAAAATCAAGACCCAGAAACAGGATCCAGATATCTCAGTTATGAGTAGTTCATACCTGCATGTTGATGTTTAAAGCATATCCATAAATGTTTTGCAGTGAAAAGTTCTTGTGTAAGTTAAGGTGGGTTGTTTTGAAATATAAGTATATAAGTATAAGTAATACTATGTTATATATCTTCACCACCCATAATC
>JAUZSV010196564.1:0-20626 GCA_034780495.1 Parotocinclus cesarpintoi
TGTATTATAGTAACTAAATAGAGAAAAATAAAGAGTTATATATGCTTATAAAGCCATTGCTAAAACATTGGTATATACACTGCTCACAAAAATAGGGGATATATAAATATATCATTCAATGGCGGTTTAAGAGTTTTGCACAGTACTGCAGAACGCAAGCTGTACTATGATGTTTGTTTGTTGATAAGCTTTTATTGGCGCTGGCCTAATTTCAGTCTCTTAATTAGATGCACATGTTGTGTTTAACCTTGAACTCTGTGTGATAGAACACCATAGTGTTAAACTGGTACAGTTGTAATTTGATAGGCATTTAGATTTTACACAAGATAACTATCTATTTGTCTTTGTGAAAGGAAGCACAAATGATTTGTCACTGTATGTGTCACGGAAATTTGTACAGTCTGAATGTAACAGCTGACAGATGGCAAGAGAAAGGCAGAGGAGAACAAATGAGAAAAATTACAGGAAATTTTCTTTCCCTTTCTCTTCTTCTGGTGCTGGCTCCCCAACTCCTTGAGTGTTCATTACATAACATATTTCCAGCTCCCACCCTTTGTTGGCACGTCTCTTTACCTTTCCACCCCCAGTTCAGTCTGGCCCTCTACAGTTCACTCTGATATATTTTTATAGTTTAGTTCCACAGTTAGAACACTCAAAACATAACCTGGCCTGCTCTCTATCTTTCAGTCAGTCTCTCAATCTCTCTCACCTTCTACTTTTATCTTTTCACTAACAGACTGATTCAATAATCAGACCACTTTGTTAGCCTAAACTTATGTGGAGGTGGTGGACTATACCCT
The DNA here is from genome assembly GCA_034780495.1 of Parotocinclus cesarpintoi. NCBI lineage: Eukaryota > Metazoa > Chordata > Actinopteri > Siluriformes > Loricariidae > Parotocinclus > Parotocinclus cesarpintoi. The sequence goes on from JAUZSV010196564.1 coordinate 801, forward strand.
AGATCACTTTGTCGCCTAAGTGCCCTTTATTGTATGCCTTTTGTCTAATAAATAATAAAGAGTCGCAGAGTTCTTTACAGTCTCAGGATTAGATTCCCCATCTCCTTATTACGTAAGTATTGAAGAAGGTTCTGTGAGCAGTAAAATATGAAAACAGATGAGAAATTTTGCAATGTAATGTAGTTCATGGAAAAAAATAATGCTTTGCTTTATTAAATGCGTCTGCAATGTAGAGGGTTGCAATGAAGAGACACTTTTTGTTCAAAAAGCATGCTGTCCATTCCGCCTTGACAAGATAACGTACATTTATATTATTTTTTGACTAAACATCTCACTGTGTGGTTAAAAGTCTCACTGTAATGTGCTATGTTGATTTCCTTAATATAAAAACAAATCTTTTTGCAACGTTCCGCAAACTTAAGATGTTTGTAACTTTAAGGAAACTAAAGAAAGGCATTTTGTTCAGCTGACAGTCTTTAAGATTTTACACATCACAGAACAGAAAGAAGCAGAATGGATGTTTTAACAAATTGCTGTTAGTTGGGGATGGGAGCAGTGGTTCCAAGAAGGCACACATGGCATCAAACTCCGGACAATCCACCAGTATAGAAAATTGTTTGATCCACTGACAAGCAAGAGCAGCTCCCACAGCTTCGTTGTCCACCATCCAGGCACAGGTGGTGTGTTCACTACACAACCCTGTCTCTCTCTGGACCATTCCCAGGCATTTGTTGTCAGAGCACCCTGTAATTAACAGCCAGCTACTGTCTGCTTTATTTGCAGTGGTGTTTTGAACAAGAAACCTGGACTGCCGAGGACTGGAACCAGTTAGACTATAGCATCAAAATCAGGGATCTGATGACAGTTGGGTTCAAGTGTAGAGGCCTCGTGATTACCACTTTAATCCTGCCTTTGCTATGTATTGACACACCCTCCCATCTTCTGGAGTGATAAGATGGAGAGCTATTGCATATGAGAGTCACCACTACTGTTATGAGGGACATTAACAGATCAACTAATTGCAGCCACGTCTTTTATGGCAGGGCCTCAAGCTGCCATTTTTTGTAGGATAATGCTTTCCCACCCACAACAAGAGTTTCTCAGGAATGTATCCACCAGATTGCAAAATATCCTTTCACTCTTATCACGTAAAGCACTATATCATATATAATATATATAGTATTCAAGGGTGTCCACAAAGTAGGTTTTCTTTTTATCTTGGTTTAATGATGAGTCATTTAACCAACTTCAACAAACGGTCCAACAAACATCTCTACAGTGGGTAGAAGGACTCTAGCAAACACTGGCACAGACTTGCCAAAGCTTTTGACATAGAATAGATAGATTAAACTTTATCTTGGCCTTTTACAGTATGATGGTGGAGGTGATATTTTTAAACACTGTCTAGGCTATGGAAGGCTGGAAGGCTGCTGTGGTGGTAGAAAACTGTAATGTTATCACACTTTGCATTTCTAAAAACACTGCACAAAAGAGAGACGTTCTATTCCCTGCCTGACCTAATAATGGCCAGCAGTACCCAACTCAGGCCTCTAATGCAAATGAGAGAGTGCATTTAGGACATGTAAGTGCGGGCAAACAGAGACAGGCACTAGGAAGACTGATAATGAGGGGGCTGATGGGAGCGTTCCCACTGCTGGCAGGCCACAGGAGCTCTGTTTGAGCAGAGCCCCAGAATTAATGACTGTCGCATTCCAGCAGGCACAGAGGGTGCAGCTAAGGAAAAGGCAAGAGTGAACCATGCCAAATGCTAATTATCCCCAGGAGCATAGTTTTTTCGCTAGTGTGTGAGAAAAAAATATTTGTAAGATGTGTGCATTGTACATGTGACTTAATCAAATTATACTATGTTGCATGGGTTGATGAAGTTTGGATAATTATACAGTATTTGTTTACATATTTTTACTGTAGTTGGTGTGTGAATGATTTATGACCATTTGGTGAAGAAAGGCAAGACCATGTACGAATCCAAAAGCAAAAACACGCTTTCTAAATGATGAAAGCAAATGAATACTAACATGGACATGAGAAAACAATCCATGCCTAAAGGCTCAGCACTGCATCCAGAGCCAGTTGTTGAGGTGTTTCCATAAGGGTTGCATTAAACTATTCTCTTCACTTTCATTTTGGATACGCTGTGGTCTGTGGCAACTAAAATGTGCACTCTGACTATTGTGTGGCTGATGCAGTGTATGCTTATTGGAGGTCTGTTTTCAAGAATAAAAGAATATAAACAACAATAGTGTTAAATGATATGAACCAAACTCTTTTCGACGCCTTTTCGAATTTCAGAAAGGTGTTTTAATTACAAGCTGTAGTCAAGACTTAATAATCACTTTATTATGTACACCTCCAAACTCATGTTCCCCTTACCATATGAGCACTTCTACAGTACAATTACAGAGTGAAGTCTGTTTCGCTACATACAGTGTACAAATAAGTATTTGATACACTGTCGATTTAGCAAGTTTTCTTACCTACAAAGATGTGAGAGGTCTGTAATTTTTATTGTAGGTACACTTCAACAGTGAGAGACAGAATCTTAAAAAAAATTCAGAAAATCGCATTGTATGATTTTTAAAGTATTTAATTAGCATTTTATTGAATGAAATGCGTATTTGATCGCCTACCAACCAGAAACAATTCTGGCTCTCACAGACCTGTTAGCTCCTATTCTGCACTCATTACCTGTATTAGTTTCATCTCTTTTAACTTGTTACCTGTATAAAAGACACCTGTCTACACACTCAATCAATTACACTCCAACCTCTCCACAATGCCCAAGAACACAGCCGTCTAATAACACCAGGGACAAAATTGTAGACCTGCACAAGGCTGGAATGGGCTACAGGACAATGTCCAGACCTGTTTGAAGTTCACCAATGACCATCTGGATTATCCAGAGGAGGCAAAATATATCTTTTTGGTGTGAATTCCACTCGTGGCGTTTGGAGAAAGAAGACGAATGAGTACAACCCTAAGAACACCAGTCCCAACCGTGTAGCATGGGCATGAACACATCATTTTTCAGGACAACTTCACCGTATTGAAGTAAGGATGGATGACGAGATCTTGACCGACATCCTTATTCCCTCAGTAAGATCATTAAAGATGGGTTGTGGCTGGGTCATGACAATGGCTTAGTCAAGGCAACTAAGGAGTAGCTCTGTAAGAAGCATTTCTAGGTCATGGAGTAACCTAGCCAGTTGGCAGTGTATCAAATTCTTAGTTTCCCCATTGTATAGTATATTGCAGAGTTTGATTCTTTATGAGATTACAAAAACCTTAACTTTGACACTGTATCCCCTTCATTTAAAATTATAATTATCTGCTAGGTTTGTGGTGGGGATCTGCCTTATGTGGCTCCTGACTCTTTGCAAGAAAAACATCAGTTCTTCTTGCGCGAAAGTCTTCACCTCTTTGACAGCATTAAAAAGATGGGTGGAAAGAACTATTGTGAGGGCTACCGTGCTCAGCTGGAGGTAAAACTGAATAAGCTCTGGGAGTCCTTCAGTAAGCATAACGAGGTAAGAGACACAAACTGATAAAAGCTGTGAAACTAAGAATAATTCTTATATCATAAATTACAAAAATCTTGAAGTTTTTTTTTGTTTTTTTTTTAATTGTACTCTTCTCTCTTCAGTCAAAGAATCTTTTCAGTGCATTCCGCACCCCAGCGGTGCTTTTTGTCCTGGTTTGCCTCATGTATGTGCTGTCTGCAGTCTTGCTCTTCATTGGCCTGGTCAGTGTTTCATTTGCTTGTGACTGTATGATGTTCCTGGCCATGGTCGCGATGCTAACCTGGGCATTTATACGCTACTCTGGTCAATACCGAGATGTTGGCATTGCCATAGACCAGGGCACTGGAATTATACTTGAACAGGTAAGAGCTGACAACTGATATTTCCTCACTGTAGGAAATATCTTTAAAAATAGTACTATAGCTCATAAGACAGTGTTATATATTAATTGATTCTCTTCTTTTTCTAGGCTACAGGAATGCTAAACAAAACAAGAGGCCCAGCAGTTATGGAAGACAAGAAAACAAGATAGGTTTTTAGGATATTCTATTTATCCAGAGTGAGAAGCAAACTGCACATTGTAAACTCCAAATATGTTGACACCAAATATTGGTTAGGTTTTCCCCAGACAGAATCTTTGCACTTAAACTTCGCTCTGTTGCAACGTATTTTTCATCAAAACTTGTGTTGGCACATGTACTTAGTGATGTGAACTGTTATGTCCTCCTGGTTTGATCCAAAGCCACAATCCACCTGTGTGGAATTTTTGTACTCGCCATTTGTGGGTTTCCCCCTTTATTCCAAATACATGCATTGATGTAATTGGTGTCTCTAAAGTGTCCTGTTGTGTGCAAGAGCCCTGTGATCGATTACGTGGCCCCCAGTGAGTATGAAGTTGAATGAGCAAACATACTTTTGATAAAATGTTATAATTAAATTTTAGACTTCAAAGAACATGTTTGTTGAGGCAAGTGTTTCTCCTTATAGGAGCTAAAGTAAGGAGTTTAAAAGTGCTGATATCACCAAAGATTATGTCCATTGTAGTAAAATGCACAGACACCTTTTACTGTATCTTTTGATTTAACAGAAATACATTTTACATAAATATAGACCTCACAAGCCATGATGTACTTATTACTGAGTTTGGTAGAATATTTTTTCTGTACTGTAAAAAATGTATGTAAAAATAAAAAAACACTACGATGTCATTTACAAACCATACTTTCGCACAAATATGAGATCATCTATACATTCCATTTTCTAGCTTACATATATTCATTTACACTTGTTGTATTTCGTAAGGTTTTCTAAGATCTCTGTCACTCTACTTAGTGTCTTACACAAGCGGTTCCCAAACATTGCTCAGCAATCTCAAACAATAGCTGTGTTTTATATTCCTTTGGGATTGTGTTAATGGTGTTTGGGAATTACTCTTGTCAGGAAATACTTGAAAGGTTATATTTTTGTAGTAAGTGACTATATGTATGATTGACAATCTCGCATCTTAGTATCCACTGTGCTACCATTACCATAAGCAGTTACTTTATGATTATGTTAAAAGTTTAAGTGGGTCATCTGCGTTCATCTGAGTTACTATAAGATGAGCAACAACCTGTCATAGAAGTAATAAAGGGATCAAAAAATGTCCTTGTTTTAATATTGTTGATTGGTCCATGTTCGCTTACAATAATTATTGCACTATTCTTTTGTGTATGGTGTTTTCTTTAATTTTCAATGTTTAATGAAAACAATTTTATCCGACTGCCTGAGTACTATTAAAGGACACAATTACATCCCATTGTATGTTGTACAGTTGATTGTTTTTGTAAACAATAGGATATTTACTTTCTTGTGACCAAAAATACACCAATATTTTACCAGTATATCTGGCAATAAAACATATTTATTAATGTACAGTACAACTAAATTATCTTCTTTGCATATCCCAACTTGTTGGCTATATGAAGCAAGTTTAGCACAAGGTCAGCCATGATGTGGCTCCGCTGGAGTAGAGAAGGTTAAGGGTCGTGCTCAAGTTTGTTCTTCTACATCTTAAGAGGATAAAGGATCTGAAATGTTTAAGTACATCTGTGCTCATCCTTAAACATTAATGGGTCAATCTGATTTTGTCACCTGAGGATGTTTATTTTAAAAAGGCATAAGCGTTAATGGTAAGTGAAGTAGAATAACAATAGGGAGCAAATCCTAGAATTATTTGGTGAGTATACTGGTGACATACTGACCAAACCAGAATACAAACATTCAGGCATACAGTGAGCACCAAAATACAAACAACAAATACAAAAAAACAATAATGCATATGCAAGTATTCTAATAAATACATTGTAGTGAATCATAAAATAAAAGTATTTCATTAGAAATCATACAATGAGCATAACAGAGTGAAATTTCGAACCGTTAGTACTGTTGCCATTTTTGTAATGGCAGTGTGCACACGTACTGGCATGTCCTCTTTTGATAATATTCCAGCGAGCATCTCCTGAGTGTTTGGGTTCGGTCTTCACATGTAACCATAAATGCTCTAGTGGGTTTAGGTCAGGTCAAATTTTTTGTAACCCTGGCCAGATCTGTGCCTTGCCACAATTCTGTCTCTGAGCTCCTTGGCCAGTTCCTTCTACCTCATGATTCTCATTTCCACTGTATATGTGGGTGCACAGGAGGCACTGCATCTACTCAAACCCATCACTGCAGGGACCCAGGTTCTGATGTTGCCTTCCAGCTAGGTTGGGCATTATGTGTAGACACAATTGACTGGGTAAATGGGAAGGCTGGAGGATCATTTCCCAACACAAAGACAGTAACCAACAACTGCCACATGATGAACTGATGCTGACACACATGCTTATGCCTAAGACCAGTGTACTCTGGGATATGCCCTGACCAGGACAAGTAGTATATCATAAAGTTATTATATGACATATAAATCAGACATCATATAATAGACTTTAAGCAATTTGGAGTAGCAAGAACATGACTGCACTTGCTGAGGGTAATTTGTTAAAAGAGTAATAATTTGATAACACCCCAGCCCATTTTTTCATTTAAATACCCCTTCTATAAAGACAAACCTTCTGATTTACTGCTCATCATCATTTGCTATGTGTTATAATCATGCCTATTCAAAGATTACTTATGAAGTAAGTAGCCTGATACAGTCCACCTCTCTTAAAGACTGTGATAAGTGGTTAAAGAAATAAAATTAATCCATTAAATTTAAGACTTTTAAGCCCATTTAGTAGAATTTCATATTCAGTAATACTGTGTATAATGCAGGTGGCACGGTGGTACAATAGATAGCATTGTCACATCATAGCTCCAGAGACCTGTGTGTGTGTGGAGTCTGAATGTTCTTCCTGTGTCTATGTGGGTTTCCTCCAGGTGGCTTACAAACACACTCCAAAGACATGCGTTAAATCAGGCTGCATGGTATGACCAAAACTTCATATCTGTTTTTTAACATTTTTCATTTTTCTTTCTGTCTAAGAATTATTAATGACAGCATACAGAAACATAATGGAAACTGTTTCATTGCTGAAGAAAGACAGCACGACTGCTGATTTTTCCCATGCTCTGCACTAGTGCTAGCTTATATCTTTTCTCAACAGCTGTATGATACTGTTTTAAATGTGTTAATAATCTTTTTGTTCCAAACATTTTTAGAGTTGCTTCTCCACGGCTTATTTTTGCCATGTCTGTCTGGAAAAGGCAAAATATCGCTGTTGCAAAATATGGCTGTGTCTAAATTAAATAGAGAGAGAATATTTAGTTGGCTAACTACCATTTAAAATCAAATGTATCACTCCCTCGTTGTGCGTTAGCAGCGGGTATTATAAACAAACCAGTGAGTGATTGAGTGTTTAAAGCTCTTTAGGCTATGAACTGTTATTAACACTGTACTGTTCATGTTTGGCTGTCTTTGCCTATATAGTTTATAGACAGTTTATAAAATTGGTTATGTGAGAATGATCAAACCATGTCTGATCATGCTAAAAACAAAAATGGCCTATCGATCGTTGCAGCTTTAACACATGATTTTAGTGATGGTAGTAAAGAGTCCATCTGTGGCATAGCTTACAAAGTACGTGTTTCTTATCAGTTTCAGACTTTTTATTCCGAAACCATGTCCATGCAACAGCAGTAGCTCTTCTTTTAAGTATGAGCTCCATGTTTTGTGATTGCTGCTCTCTCCTGTTCAAACTCACCCCCTTATGCATGCACTATTCTTAATGTTTGTGTCACTTTAACGATACATCATCCAAACCATAAGACACAACGAAATAGATGATTTGGTATAATATTAAATGAGAGATTTTTTTCTTCCATCATAGATGGTAGAGATGTTTTTCTATCATCATATCACTTAGCCCTAGATGAGTTGGTGTCTCCAAATATAAATAAGTGTTTGTGTAAGATGACTTAGGACACTATGGGGGAATAATGTAAGTACATTGGGGGCAGCTTGGAACTTGAGGACAAAAATGCTGTACCCAATTAAAAAATACAGATTTTTAAACATTTAGGTTTTTGAAGGTTCATATTACAGGTAGGTATATGTGTAGCATTAATTAGCAACAGTAATCATAATGCCAACAGAATGTCCTCAATTTGATAATAAGGCAGTTGTGTGTGTCATTAGGTCTTACACCAACCCTAGCATCCCTGAAATGAATTAAGCAAGTATGAATAGTGAGTGCCTTTATGCAATGCATGGTTTGGTGCATAAATCCAAACTGCACTGTACAACATAGATCACATATTTAGTATCGTCCATGTGCATTTCAGCGAATAAATCATCCTGAATATTTTCAACTAACATCCTTTTTTAAAAGCAAAAAAGACCTGTTACTCATGGTACAATGAGTAACATAGACTAAGATAGGCTACCATTGTTGTCTCTCCTGTAAATGCATTATTATATGAAAGTCTTTTTATCCAGCTAGTGTCTGGGTTTAAGAGAACCTAAATACAATTTAAAAACAGTTATTTATTAACCCAATGGCCCTGCTCACTCTTAAATGCTATTATGTGTTATAGAGAGCTTTCTGCAATGGCGAGGCACTGAACCTCCTCCCTAAGAAATGAATAAAGCTCTTGTCTGAAAATGACCAGCATTTTCTCAGAGACCTTGGAGGTGGGTCAGATTACTGGAGAACTAGCATAAGCAAACAGGTTGCGAGTGAGGAATACCTTTCCATGCATGACATCATGCAGTTGGTATAAATCAAGCACACAATCAAGCTTCAGTCTGTGCACTCAGTGAGTATAACTGTACAAATATATTTATTCGACTGTATGCCATTTAATTTGCCATTCTCTTTTACTCTATTGCTTGGGACTCACATGATTCAAGAACACTGGGTTTCTTCTTGGCAAATAGCACACGCCAGCTTTTAATTCAAGTAAAAAATAATCATCAATGCAATGTACTTGAATGTAGCCAGAAAAGTGGGATACAGTACTTGTTTTCTTGGTTCAGTGCATTGAACTGAAAATATTTGGTCTTAGATGAAGATGTTCTTTCAGCAAGAAATAATCAGATAGTTCAAGCAACAGATTTGGACGCCCAGACATGTTTCACCAGCACAACAAGTAAGAGCTTCAACTGGGCAATTAGTCTACAAGTGGCATGAAAACATGCTAATGAAGTTAATCCTTCAAAGACGTAAGGGCTCTCAGGCTCTGATGATTCAATGACAGTGATGCTAATGCCTCTCGCCAACACAAGCTGGGGGAGAGAGGGCACACAATAGACTCTGAGATTGTGTCATTGTGTGGGATGAAATTAACTCACACTCCGTCGCCAGTGAGGGTGGCCTCCCAACTTTGCTCACTGCAGCATGAAAAAGAGTGACTGTGTACAACATTGTACCACATCATGGGGATAAATGGCAGACAAGTGATGGCACTGAGATTAATTATCTGTATGATAATATTTGCAATTTGATATCCTGTATATCCTTGAAGTATGTGTGTGGTTGAGAATGTATTCACTTATTGAACAGACATTTCTGCATGCACTTTTGTGCATCGTATGATCCCAAGTTCAAGGTAAATGGCACTCAGCAAGGTAAGACAATAAGAGATGTCTATCAACAATCACTTTTCCATGGTGCAGCCAATTTATGATCTGATTTCTCTCATTTAAAATAGACTTACATGTTAATAAAGTCGTTGATGTACTGTATAATCCAAGTATATACAGCACACTTTTATTAAAATGTGTGCCTCGAGTGTAATAAGTACTTAACAACATAATAATGAACTCTCCCTTCTACTGCTGAGTCCAGTCCCAGCTAATGGCTCACTTAAGAGACTTTAACCTGCACTTTAATAATCTCTTGACATCATGTGTTTAGCCTTGGGTTTTCTTATAGGCCTCTAGGGTAACAGCATCTGGGAACCTGCAACAATACTACAGAGAAGACTGACATCTGCTGGCAGAGCAACACCCATCTATTCCTTTACTGCAGACTAAAGCTGAGTAGTGATGATCTCCTCATGTTTTATGGCAAGGTTCCATACAGGGCTTCTGAATATACTGTAAATATGCATTTAAGGTCAAATACATGATCACTCCCCTTTACTAAAAAATCAGCACCAAACAAACAGTGCTCCATATGGATGCCACCGTGTCACGGTACTATGGTCTATGAAAGGCTTACATAATTGGCTTACATAATATCCTCTCAATAAATATTACATATGTAAGTACCGTAATCGTTTATATATAAGTTTCATATGTAATGCCGTAATAATAATAATAATAATAATAATTAAATGGAGACAACTGGGTAAACATAAATTGCAGATTGGTAAATGTTTTCAATGTCCTGCATGCCTCTGTGTCCTTTTTTGGTCCATTTGACATCAGGCTGTTTTATTCTATAAAACATAAGGAATATCAACAATTCACCCGTTTGGTTGGTTTGGTTTGGTTCATAAACTACTAAACCATGTATGTAGTAGTACAAGAACAAAATCATAAAGTACAGGACACATTTGTATGTATGCCATTTAGCAGACATTCTTAATCAAAACAAATTACAATTGATACCTTATTATAATCCAACATAGTGGCTTTAATATTGTAACCAAGAGGGCCAGCTAGATTCGCCAAGTCAGCTAAACTTAAAAAAAAAAAACTGTTGATGATGACAGCAAATAAGAAAATAGATACATGGATAAAACAGACATCATATCATATTTTCTCAACTATAAGCAAGAAACTAAAGCCTTACCAAGTCCACATTTAAATTTAGTTAACTGTACTTCCATCTTCCCATTTTACTTGAATTAATGTTTACAGTTTATCTCTCTATTGGCATTGCTAGCCTTTTCCATGACTTCAGATTTTCCCATGATTTCACTGTCTGCCAGTGCTTTGAACCTCTCTGCCAGTGTACACTATACCTCATGAACAAACCTGTATAAAGCCTATTTACACTTGCCGCATGCTGTCTACAGATCCAGCATGTTACAACAGGTAACACTTTAATTATTTTAAGTTAGCAAGCTGTTGGAGTGCTTAAAGGGGTGAAATGGTCTAAAGTTAGATGTTTATTGACCTTATCAAGAAGTCTCATGTGACTTGTAAAGGCATATGCCTCTGTTTGATGCGTGTGTATTGTCATTGCACTGGAAATTGCAAAAGAATGCTCTGACATGTGTTACATCCTGTCTCACACTTATGGTAACATTTGTCACCAGTTAACACGATTGCTTTATGATCAATTCTTGCTTCAAACAAAAAGCTGGCCAAGCTCAATGTAAGCACAGACTAAAATAAAATCCATAGTTTATATCAATGTAATGTATCAACCATGCAACCCAATGGGATTGCTGAATTGCTTGAAAATCAAATATGTAAACATGTGTAAATTAGACAGATGTATTGTACTAGACAGTTCCTCTAACATTTTGTTGTATCTAACACATATGGTTCACACTTAATTCTCTCTGCTCTGGCATGTGGCTGCAGAAGCCACACATGCAACCTCTGGTTTCTGCTTATTATGTCACTGGCTTTAAACAAGGCAGCTTTATGTCCTGACCTAAATGTTCAGCTCAGAAGCACAATTATATAATAAAGTTATTCTGCCATGGCTGACGTGATAAAAAAGCTGAAACATGTTCACTGCACACAGTGAAAAAGAATACAAGATGTAATACAAGTAATTCCATGCTTCCATGCTTATGACTGGAAAATAGCAACCTCTGTCTGCTTTTCTGACACAGAGCAGACCGCACTGCCTCAACAATCAATATGATTCTTCATGAGACTTCACTGACGTAATTAATTAAAACTCTTCAAGTCATGGTGGTGAGTGGTGTGAAGCAGCAGTCACAGAGCACACTCTGAATTAAGTCAAGAATTTATTTGTCTCGGTTTGCTGATACTTCTAAATATCCATTGTGGTTAAAGATGAACATGTAATATAATCCGTGCACATAATATGCACATAATCCGTGGTCATAATGCGGCTTCACGCAGAGTGAATATCTTTCAAACCATTGTCTTTATGCTGTGCACAAGTTGTGTATAGTGTATCACCTTCTTCATGATTTTGAATACAATCACTGGCATGATGCTATTGTATTTGCATTATCAGTAAGGTCCCATTTGTGCTTGAAGATTGTGCTCAAATTCCATAAATATCCCTGTTTTTGCATGTGCTGAAAGTCATTCTGTTGCTATAATGCATAATAGACATTTGGTTACAGTCACAAGAAAGTATGACTTAATGGAAAAATGAATTAAACATATATAATCTAATGTTTAGCTTTTTTGAATGTTATGTAATGGCAGGTGTTAAGAGCCTTATTGTTTTGAATTTCACTTATCCGGATTAAATTTGATTGCCTAATGCACAAACTGCACCTCAAAAAGTGTGTGGGTGTATGGAGGAAATATATCTCTAAGATGAACTCTTCTCGGTTCTCCTTGCACTTCCTTTTAGGAGTCATATGAATGTGACACAGAAGCGCAGTATGACCTAACTACAATTTAAAATAACTTCTAAAAATCAAACCCTGTTAGTTGGGGCGAACATATTAATACACAAACACCCTGTCAATATGAGAAATACACATGGTGTACCACTTAGCCTCATTTTGCATCATCAGTTGCATTCAAATGTGGTTTTAATCAATAGCAATGATTTTGACACCACATAATCCTGTGGTTTTATAGGAAATGGTATGTACTAATGGTGTAACATTGTAGCCTTGCTACTACACTGCTCACAAAAATTAGGGGATATGTAATTATGGGATTTTTCATATCGAAATATCCCCTAGGTTTTGTGAGCAATATACATGATGGAACAGAAGGTATATATTTAATGCTGTCTAGGGCTAAATATAAAGTGTTGTGGGATAGTAAATATATTGTACCTATCAAAAGGTTGCTTTACTACATATCAATAAAGAAAAAAGGTAACAGATGTGAAATAAAAAAATAGAATAAAAGAATAGAAACGTAATTAGCCCCTACCCCAAAACTTACAAATACAGATATATTTTGCTTTATGTACTTGTAAGTGTGCATTCAGTACATTTGGATATGTCTCTACCAGTTAACTCTTAGATTGGGAAATATTTACCCATTCTTTCTTACAAAACTGTTTGATTTACAGAATTACACCTACATTTTGTGGCGATTACCAAAGATAGGTGTAAGATTTCATTTTGAAATATCCCTTCATTTGTGGTGAGCATTATGTAAGCATAATGAGTTTGAGCTGATTGTAATATCTTATATAAAGGTATTGTAGTAGAGATTTTCGAGAACTGATATAACATGACAGTGTGACTGGGTGTCAGTAAGAATATTCTTCATCACAATTCTGGAGTTTATGCAGTGATGAAGAGAAAAAAAGTAGCAGTAGTTTAGGTGATTTGCGATTAAGGCATAAATAAGAGTGTCAGAAGTGACCTGAGAAATAAATAATCTAACCTGTCTGTACTTTGTGTTGTTGTTGTCACATGCACATACATGCAATCTCAGCCATAATGACTTGCAAGCCTTTTAAAGTTGCTACTGCCTGCTTCCCTGATCAATAGCCTTATGTCTTGGTCATGAAATTTGGGTGGTTGACGGAATTTCAGCAAGGTGTTGTTGGTGCTATACACTTCCACATAATAATGTTTGGAGCAGTACACTGAAAGACAAATAAAGCCTTTAAATTTTTTTGTATTGTTTTACAAATTTCTGCTTTTTCTTTACCAAGGGCCTTTAGAACATTTCCAAAAAACTTTCAAATCACTACATTGGAACAGCCTGCTTGCCCCTGGATGTATTGCGATGGGTGATGTTGTTTCAAATGGATGAACAGAATGTAAACACAAGAAGCAGTCCAGTCTGGACCTGTGAGACTTCAGGGCTTTTCTTAGGCATTCCTGCTTTGATCAGGGCAACAAATATCCTATAAACAAATGTCCTATAATTATTTAATTACTACTTTTATTGATTTATCTCTAAAAGTATAGTTAGAATCAATGTACAGAAATATAGTGTAGTAGAAATACAGTGTAGCATAAAAGTATGAATACAATATTTTTTCACTAAGCACTAAAATAAAACGTTTAAAGACATTTTTTGTAGCTTCACTATTTGTGCCTCCTTGCCCTGCCTCCCGGATTTCAATTCCCAAGTTTCTTTGATCACTCCCTAGCTTGTTCTGATTCACCTTTGTAATAATCCCTGCATCTGATCATTTTTTTTGCGATTTAGTTCCCATTTCATTTATTGGCACACAAAGTTCTTTGTGTCTCTGAACATTCCTTTATTATTTTGTATATTATTGTGTATGAGTGTGTTAGTGTATGTGCCTTATGATGGATTTTTGCCCTGTCTAGGGTTGTTCCTGCCTTGCACCCTGTGTTGCTGGTTAGGTATCAGCTCACCTGCACCCCTGACTAGGATAGCACAATTAATTAAAAAATGCTTTGCTGGCTTTGTATGTACGTCTCACCTGCTGTGCATGGCTTGATGTGTACAATGTTGATTAATTAGTTTTGTACATTATTTAAGCTTGGTTTACATCTGTGCTTTGGTTAGTGTCCATGTTACTGTATTTGTATTTTCTGTTTTTATTGGAACTATGTTGGAAATGTATAATATCCCTGATTTGCACAGCACTCAATGATTCCATAACTGATGATATACCTCTTGTCTGATGTGAAGACCCACCTCATAGAGAGACCTGGTGACCACCCCTGGCAATACTGTACACAAGAACATTTGGTTCATTATGGACAGTCAGCCTGCAAATCCAATGACTTCCATATTACTCATACCGCACAAATATGTGCACAAAAAGATCCCCTACTCACAACTTTGATCAAATATAGTTATAGACAGGCTTTCTCCTGTTTTAAACTGTCAAGAAATTACAGTAAAATACTGCTAGCTGTTGTTGCCAGAATTTCACCATAATAATACAGTGATAACAATACAAGACATCACGGTACGCTTTTTGAAAAAAAAAAATAATAATCTGCCAAATTAAAGGTGAGTTTTAAGATGAAATTCTGGCAACCACAGCTGCAGGAATTTTACTATATTTACGTTTTTATAATTTAAAACAGAAGAAAGCCTATCTATAACTATATTTGTTCAAAGTTGTGAGTAGTACCTTACATTAAATAAATATTACAAATGGAATGGTTTCAAGTTACGGGATTATGGAGGCACAGCAGTTAAAGTACTGAGCTGTGAACCTGAAGATCCAGGGTTCTGCCAATTTGCCATCTTAACCCAATTCCACAATTGCGTGGACTGAAAGATTGTATGTGTTCATATGAATAAGGGCATATGCTAAATAACTAAATTTAACTGTGTAAATGTGAGTTATTAAATAAGTTGGTCTGACTAAATCACAGCAGGCTGAGAGCTTGGTTTTGATATCGGAGTGTAGGTTTTGATATAACAGAGACAAGGAAAGTCAATAGAGTCAATCTCCTTGTTCCATCCTCTGATCCACTGGAATGTGTTGCATGGTAACAGCCACAGCAAAGAGCACACCTGGCAGTTCCAGCCTTCCAACAGGAAATCACAACAGCCAAACGCCCAACCCACCACACACGCAAACACAAACACACACATGCAAATTTGTCTTTTTTTATTATTGCAGGGTATTTCCGTTGACATAGTGCAACTGTATGTAATTACTTTTACACATAAACATACTTTACAAAACGTTCTTAGGAAAACCATCAAAATATCCATAATAATATATCGTCTAGTCCTCCCAACACATACATGCATGGTTTTAAAACCATAGTGAAAATGTCTGCTTCTCTGTAGTAGACCTTCATAGATCCACAAAGCAATGTGTAGCACTTACATTTATATCCCTTATCTTTTATATATTCCACAGCTTTAGACACTAGTCTTACAACTCTCTCTAGTCAATTCTCACTTTTCACTAGTTGATTAATTGTCTGTACATATATTAGCAATCATCTTGTTGTTATTTATTTGTTAATGACAGCTCTACTTCATCTAGTATATCAACGAAATAGAAATATGATTTTAATAATACAATGTGATGTTTATTAAGCAAAGGTTTAGTGTTGGTATGAGCTGCTTTAATGTAAGTTAATACAATGACTTTTGACATAGATGCCAATTCACCATGAACCATTAATACAAAAATCACTTTGTGGCATGTAGGCTAAGTAAAAAAATAAACAATTCCAAATAGCACATTAATGCCTCATTTAACTACATGTTCTATCCTTACCTATTAGATCCCTTTAACTGGTCTTTTGTTTTCTTATAACATTTAGAGGCCTGAGATCACAATTAATACACTTAATTCATAGGCTTGTCCAATAATTCATACAAAATGATTTTCATTATGGGATTTCCCTCACCCACCTCTCTTCCACATAGCCCTCAATTTATTGTTACTGTTGCTGGTTCGACTGATGCTTCTGTATTGATTTCTCACCCTAAGAGAAGATAAGGTGGAGAATCGAGATGGATTCCATATCTATTATCTAATGGAATTCCTCCTGTTAGAAAGGCTATGGATTTTCTGCCATTGAATCTTTGCAGAAGAGAGTAGGGGACATAGTAGCTCCTGCAGCTCACAAGAACTCCCTGTTCGATGAATTAATGTGTGCAGCACAATGCAGCTGTTAAAGCCTGGGAGGCTGCTCCTTACTGGGAATGTAAAATAACAAATTTTAAGAGAAGATTGCACTTATAATAAGTGTTTATTGACCCCTGGCATTCCAACAAGTGCATATACAAATAATTTGTATGTCATTGCTGTCTCTGCAGCAATAAACCACACAAGAACAAATATTCTTATTGCATGTGGTCCAGGGAAATGCCATGATATTAAGTTATTCGGTGCGGTGAAAACAAGATTTAGCTTGGTACCATACCTACATTCCCTGTGGGGAAATTTTATGGACATCACAGACTGACATCATATGGTGATGTTTTCTTTGGGTCTGCAAACCGTAGTATACATAATATTGCAGTATTTATATCCATCTGACAGTAAGCCAGAGGGAAAAGAATACAGCAGAAGGACCCCGATCTTCAAATCAAAGCTGGCAGAGATGTTGCTGTCTTAATTCTATACTAGGTATGAGAAGTCAACTTCTTCAGATTCTTAAAGATAAATTGGCACAAAATGATTAAATCTCACCTATGTTGTTAATGCAACTACTCTTCAATACTGTGACACTGCACTATTATATCACTAAAACACTTTGCTTATTAAGAAGAGATCAGAATTGGTGAAACATGTAAAGAAAATGGCACTGTATTCATTGTTTATTAACCACAAGACGGGAAGCAGTATTTTTCCGTAATGACAGTTCTGCGCCATCTTTACATCCTGTCTCGTACTTTGTGTGTAATGCAAGATCACTGGAACACATCTTAAGAAAATTGCCATTATTGTATGGATGCCATAGATAAGATATCCTGTGTTCAAGAAAATATATATTCCCACCACCTACTGTATGTGATGCACTGACAAGGCTGTATATAAGAATGTACAGTGGTGGAAGTTTGGCACTGACTCAAATTCTGGTTTTCACAGTGTGCTGCTTTAGTTTCTATGGTCGCACTTTGAATGAACTCTAGACTGTTATGAAGAATGAACAGATCAATTGCTAAGTAATTTCTTGCCATGAAAATAATATTAATCCAAAAACCCAAATCTCTTAACATAACTTCAGTAATCTTCTCATTAGCTCAGGAGAAAATGTTAACAAGGACAAGGCAGTTAATATCAATCTGTTATACTGATTGTATTAAAAGAACAGACTGGTCTCTTTAAAGAGGGAAGGGTGCTTAAAATAGTTTTCTTATTCTACTAACTATGGTTACCCCCAAGGAAACATATGCATTCATCATTGCTTTGAAACAAAAGAGCTTCACAGGCAAGGACATTGCTGCTTATAAGACTGCACCTAAATCAACAAATTATCAGATCGCCAAAAACTTAAAGTCCAGCAAGCGCCAGGCCTTTCTCCTGAAGAGTCATCACTGGTGGAGCTCTTGTGGTAGGAATGGCAGGAGGCAGGTGTGAGTGCATTCGTATGCACAGTAAGGCAAAGGCTTTTAAAGGATGGGCTGGATTCAAGAAGAGCTCAATTCTATTGAACCTATAAGCAATCCTCAAAAATCAAGATAAATCATAAAAAAAACTCAGAAAAACAAAAACAGACATTGTGCTAAAGTCCAACCACTGATAAGGCAAGAATGCGTGAGTCTCAAAGCTTTTGGTAATGACTGTAGGTTTTTAAAGTGTTCACTTATTAAGATTTGAACAAAACCTTGTGCCACTTAATAACCTTCATGCTAACGGTCCAAAGGTCAATCAAAGTGATAATAAGATGAACCCTAATAAAAATATAATGTAAAAAGTCCTACATTTGTACTAGTTGGTCAATTATCTCACTTACAAATATAGATAGTTTTTACCCTTGAGGTTTGGTTAAATGTCCAGGTACATTAATTGATCATCACAAATAAAAGCATTGGTATAATAATACTGCAATTACTAAGTTAAACTGATAATATTATACAATGCACAGCTCCAAATTAAAAAGAGATGGCACAGTATGAAAAATGCATATTAAAACCACACATCGTTTCTTATACTTACTTTGACTTTTATTTCATTGCAGATGTTTCATGTTTTGTCTGGTGAACTTTATTTAATTTGTTAATGCACATCCATTCCTGCATTTATGGCCTACAACAAAAGTTTGGGATGGAGCAATTTAGAGCTATTATTATTTTTGAATAATAAATGAATAATGAATGAGATTTACTGATTTCAAACAAAAGGTGTCAACAGGGGATTGCAATTATGATTTGGTCCAAAGCAGCATAGTATAGTTGCAACTAAATGTAAACTGCTGTGTGCTTACTTGTATTAATATATATAATATCAGACCTTTTAATAACAGTCCTGACAGATTAAAAATGAAAGGATACTTCTAACAGCTGCAGTATATTTAATCTCCCTTGTTGTTTGCTTTAGGTGGATAAACATTTGTGAAAATTCACAGTCCGGCAAGCCTCAGAGGGTGCCGTGCCCACTTACAGGTGAGTCAGTGTGTGGATGAGGAGAGCGGGCGTGGAAGATTTATGACAGTTTCACCACAGCTGCTCATTGTGTCCCATGACGTGTGTCTGATAAGAGCAACTTGTGGCCTTCGTAACATTCCACTTACAATGACAAATGAAATAATAATGCTTGGCTCCTTTCTGCATCCAGTCACATCCTTGTAGGAAATCATTACTCTAATGTAGAACATGCTGCCCTTTATTTGGTACGACTAACATCAAGAGCAAATAAAGGTTCATAATTACAATGTTAAGTACATGTCCAAAGATTTGAGATGGGTAAGTGCTTGAATGTGTGTAACTAGGATTAAAACTGGGGATTATCACCATTGCAGCCAACAATGAACTGAAGACACAGGGAGAAAACATAGAGAATATGTGTGAAATTACAGTGCATCCGGAAAGTATTCACAGCGCTTCACTTGTTCCACATTTTCTTACGTTGCAGCCTTATTCCAAATTGTATTAAATTAATCTCTTTCCTCAAAATTCTACACAAAATACCCCATTATGTTAAGCTCCCAAAAGTTTTTTGAGAGTTCAGAAAATTTATTAAAAATAAAAAACTAAGAAATCACATTTACCTAAGTATTCACAGCCTTCACCATGAAGCTCAAAATTGAGCTCAGGTGCATCCTGTTTCCACTGATCATCCTTGAGAT
>JAUZSV010196565.1:0-12807 GCA_034780495.1 Parotocinclus cesarpintoi
CTTTTGATCTGTCATCTATGTTCTATTACAAATAAAATATTGACATTTGCCATCTCCACATCATTGCATTCAGTTTTATTCCCAATTTATTCCCAACTTTTTTGGAATCCGCTTTGTAGTTTTCTCTGTTATGCAGATGATACACAGCTGTCCTCATCAGCTGGTCTTAATGATGGCCTTGCAATCAGAGAACTGTGTTGAGTAAATTAAAGATTGTAAATGGAGGACTCTCTGAAAATCTAAATGTAGTGTTGTACTGCTCTGTCTCGAACCTCATTTCTGTCTTGTTGTCAGGACCAGTTAAGTCCCATACATCTGTCTGAGGTAACATTAATTGAAAACTTTTTTTCATTATTGTATATTAATCCATCCAGACAGAATAATGCAGTCCTTTCTTTACATAGAATAAAATTAGATTATAAATAAAATTAGAAAAGAAAAGTCCCTGCTCTTCTCGTTCAGTATCCAGGATAGTCTGATGTTAAGATTGCGTGATTGTGTGAATTTTCTATGATTTGATAGGTTTAGTTTGAGAACAAATTAAAATGTTATGATGTTTTCACATTTAATAATAAATATAGAATGATATTATTGGCTGTATTCATTGGACTTTGTGGTGATATCTGATTAAGTTTGAGAGAAGAAAGGAAACAGAATAATCACATCCATTTGCTTCCAAAAGTTACATTGCCTAAGATTGTTATAGTTGATACAAATTTTAAGTCATGTAATATTTAATGTTATATTTTTGCTAAATGTAAATATAAGTGAATTACTAACTAATAAAAGTGTATTAGAAAAAAGTGTAATTTATATTTAAATGAAAAAAAGTTTCAGCCACTCCTGTTCTCATTCTTGACTTGGACTCTGTTCTAGGGTCTTGATTACAACATATATAATATAATCTCCTTTGCTTGTAATAAATGCACCTAAAGAAACAAACAATCGTTTCAGGCACATTTAGATTTGCTATTGCAGCTAATTGTTTAAGTAGTGATGTAGTTATTTGAAGGGTAGAGTTTATGAATAACACTTCTGTAAACCTTTATGATAAAACCATGTGTGGAAGAATTCAGTTTCCACCTAAGAAGGCTAATAAATTAAGAGAAGATCTGTGTACATTCACAGGTTGTACTCGGTCAAAACATTTCTTTGAAGATAGAAACATCCTAGTGTAGAAGCAGTTCTGTTTTTAACAGCAATTTCTGTTTTGCATTACTTTTGGAATTAACTCTCTTTCTTTATATGAAACTTTCCTTGGTGTTTTTAATGAGTATTACAAAAATAGAACTCTGGTGCCGCAGATGTCACATGTAAATGCAATGGGGTGGGTTTTATTCATTTGATTTACCAATCCAGCTTGTTCTGTGATGTGCTTCATGTGCCAGAGAACCCACAACTACGACCAGAGAAAAGTGGCCTAAAACATGAAGAAAGTCAAAAATGTTTAAACCTGTTTCCTGGATTCCATTCTAAGCATGAAGCCTGTATTGCCAGCATAATTTACTTATCTCTAAGCTTTAGACTTGTCTTTAGTTGCCTGATCCTAATGTGTTATTCTTTATGACTTATCTGACCATTTGTTTGTCCCTTTTTGTTTTTTAGCTTTACTATTTAATCTTTTATGTTTTACACAAGCTGCTCAGTCTAATTTTGCTTTAAATGCATTGTTTGTGTTACCTTCTCTGTGCTTCTAGATTGTAGGTAGTTGCTTTTTGAAGCATTATGGCAGTCACAGCTTTTATTGCATCATGGAGTCAATGTCCATTCCTATATCTCTAGAAAGGTGGACGGGTCAAATGGTAATATAATACTGTTGAGAGGTACTCTGTTTTCTGACCAAAGACAGCACAACATGAGTGGAAATGAAAGGAGGGAATCTCTTAATTGGTTCTCTCTTTTGGGGGCTCATAAAGTAATGCCAGGGCAAGTCAAGTGCTCCAGGACCCGGGGCCCAAATGAGCAATAATATAACAACTGTCGATATTTTTTTGGTTTTCTGGTCCCTCTAAAAAACATCTTTCAACGAAAGTGAAATGGCATTGGTGGAATTGTCATTGACACAAACAGCAGGAGTTCATAGTCAAACGACATACCCTAAAAATGGGGATGTTTTACATTACAGCCATGCAATGTGTTAGCACAAAGAGACCCAAGTAAGAGTACTAGAAATCTATTTTGGCCAAGCCACATCACACACGCACAGTTGGTCATAAAAGAAGATGGGGAAGCTGGGCAGAGGGATTATCCACAGACATTGCAACAGTGACCCCTGCTGATGCCTGCAATGGAGTGGCATGACACACACTAAGCACTTAATTCCGTATTACAAATAACTGATCATCTAATCAGTCAGTGTTGTGGTTCCTGGGGAATGCAAAAAAACATGCAGTTACAGAAGAGCTACGCCAGGACATGGTAACACCAACCATGAGAAGGGGGGGCATTGGGATTGCTGTTATCTTGGCTGTGTCATGATTATTGTACATAGTTACCCAGAATGGTATAATGAAGACAAACATCCAGTTTGCAGGATATATAAACAGAAACACATTGTTGATGGGAGTTCAGTGGAGAATGGCCAGACTGGTAAGAGCTCATAGAAATGTTATGGTAACAAACAACCACTTTACAGTATCGTGGTGAGCACAAGTTCACATATGTGAGGGGCTCTGTGAGAGGCTCTGGCAAAAGCAGGCAGCGTCCCCTCCATTCATTTACTAAATAAAAAGATGCAACCCCCCTTTTATACCCCCCTCATTTGTATCCATTTGTTATAAAATACTTTCCCTTTGGAGAAGAGCTAAAAGCCATCTATCCAAATATGGTACAGTTATGCATGCTGAATTAATCAATTTTGTCCAAACAGCCTATTCAATTATGGTATGCAATCTTAGAAGTCATAACTTCAATTTCCATAATCCTAAAAATTATATTAGTCTTAAAAATCTCTGTCTCTAGTTTTTATATAAACATTAGATTTAATTGTTTTGCGAGAAGAGCCTGTTCTTTCCCCTCACATATTAGAATCAGACTTTGTTCCACACAGCATGAACCCACTGACTCAACTTGCATTGTGTCAACAGTCCAGGCTGGTGGAATTGGTGTAATACTGTGTGAAATAATGTCTTTGCTAACTTTGGGCTGTTAATACCAATTAATCTTTACCTGAATGCCCAAGCCTATTTTAGTATCGTTGTTCACCATGTACATATTTTCATGGTCATGCGGATATTTGTGACATTTTACCTGTTGGGGCAATGTGATGGATCTTTTAGGGAGACTTATTTGTTTCTTTTGTTTTAAAAAAGAACAAACAAACAAAAGAAATTAATTTAGTTAAGGTTAAAGTTAAGTGTAAAGTTAAGTTAAGGGTAAAGTTATATTAATGGAAAATACACACACTGAACTGTTGTGTCTGTGTATGCATGTGCATGTTCTTGTGTGTGGTCTTAATGAAAATAAGTGACTGATTGATAAGAAGTTGCTTTTTTAAAAATCATTACCAGGTAAAAATTAACCACATACATGTTGCTATATGCTGTATATGCACTCATAAAAATAACCCACCAAGAAAGAAGCTGTTGGAATTTAATGAAATTTTATATGTGTGAATGTAATGATGATCTATGTAAGTGATTAAAACATTTGAGTGAAAGTATAAGTTCACTGAGGAAAACTGTAAAAGTGACTGAAGTACCCTTTTTGGCCAGCTCTAGCCTGGATACAAGAGAGATACAGTTAGGCATTGGAGGAATGCAGGTTCTGTTTGGTATCTTTTGCCCACAGATTTTGCAGCTGGGCCTGAAGATCCAGCACAGTCGTAGGTTGCCGAAACTTGTGTCTCAGTTGGTTCCATATAATAATAATAATAATAATACATTTTATTTATAGGCGCATTTCAAGACTCTCAAGGTCACTGTACATAATGAAATCAGAACAAGAGACATCTCCATACATTATACAATATAAAACATTACCAAACCAGTTAAGCAAATTAAAAAACATATAATCAAGAGGAAAGGCTAAAGACTATATGCTGTCCTAAACAGATGAGTTTTAAGGTATGATTTGAAAATGTCCAGTGAGTTAATATTGCGGATATCAGGAGGAAGAGCGTTCCAAAGACGAGGGGCTGAGCACCTGAAAGCTCTGGAACCCATGGTGGTCAACCGGGCTAGAGAGACACTGAGAGTAATGGATGATGAAGATCTGAGAGTCCGGCTAGGTCTGTTAATATGAAGGAGATTGGTGAGATATGGACTGGCGAGGTGTTGAATAGCCAAAAGTGAGCAGTAAAAGTTTATAATCAATGCAAAACTTATTAATGTGATGAATAGGTGGGGTTCTACGGATAAGACGAGAAGCAGCATTTTGAACCAAAATGAAGGGATTTCAGAGGAAGACCAAACAAAAGAGAATTACAATAATCCAGGTGCGATGTGACCAAGGAATGAACCAAAATAGCAGTATTTTCAGGAGTCAGGGAAGGACGAAGACGATTAATGTGACGAAGATGGAAGTATGCAGACCGAGTAATGTTATTTATATGGGTATGAAAAGACAAAGTGCTGTCGAGGACGACAGCCAGACTCTTTACCTGAGGAGAATTGGCAATAGGAATGGAGAAACTATTTACTTTTGCAAGGACTGATTTGGAACCAATGAGGCGAACCTCTGTTTTATCACTGTTAAGTTTGAGGAAATCGAAGGAAAACCAAAACCGGACTTCCTGTAAACAATTACAAAGGGAGGACGGAGGAAGAGTGGAAGTAGGTTTGCTCGAAAGGTGTCGTGAGCTGGGTGTCGTCTGCATAACAATGAAACTTGATGTTGTACTTATGAAAGATATGACCTAAAGGGAGCAGCTAGATTATGAAAAGAATAGGACCTAGAACCGAACCTTAAGGAACACCTGAAGTGAGTGGAGATGGCTGTGATGTAAATGCCTTTAATTGAATGAACTGAGTGTTCCAATTAAGCCCATTATAAGTAAAAAGCCGTGACACAAGGACCTAGTAACACCAGACTTCTCTCTGTTTCCACTTCTCATAGGTAATCTACTGCTAAAATGACAAATGCGAGGTCAAAGGGCAAGGAATCATTTTTATGTTACACTTTTTTTAAAACTTAATAGGTTTAAATAGAAGAAAAAAGCTTAACGTAACAAATGATCCCTTTCCTTTTATATCACAGGTTCATCGTTTTAGCAGGATGGATTATTTACTTTTTACCTCTAATAATTGAGAGAAGTTTGTTTGTTTTAGTTCATGAAGCCATATTAAGCGTTTTAGACTCTCAGTGCAGTGCAGTAGGAGGGTGCAGGTGGAACCCGGTACCCTGCTGGAGCTCAGTATCTTACTGGTACGTTAAATGTTTTGCCCTGTTGGAGATGCAGCCTTCTGTAGAACTGATCGGCTTTCCATACATATTACATTTAGCTCTTCATTTTCCCTCAAAGTGAAGCCGAACTTTTGAGAATCCAATTTCCGCTGATGCTCCAAATAAAGACATGATTACACACCGACCCTGGCTCATGGGCCCCTCCTTAATGCAGATTTAATTTTTATTTGAAGCATAAAAGCATTAATAGGACCAGATAAATAAATGCACGTCGCATTTTGCTCTTAAACGGAGCAGAAATAGAGACTCCAGTATTCTCGTTATGCATGTTGACCTGCAGGGTGCACACAATTTAAATCCTAAATGCATTGTTGTTTATGTTTACGGCACCCGGTGAGATCGCTAACCAACACATAGGGTGCAAGGAGAGTCGCTCCTGGACCTGCCTTCTGGACTTAAACAGGACCAGTGAACCCAGAGCTGATCTTAACGTCATAACCGACAGACAGTACAGCTGAACCACTGGGCTCCATTGGGACTGAAAGATTGTGGTCAGTGAGATCAAATTAGTGATGCAACAGAATTTGTGCTACTGTTCATTTTCAGAGGGAAACAGATAAAAACAATTTTTGCTGAAAGAAAAGAATGAAATTATATTATTATACAGTTTATTCAAATTATTATTATTTATATTGACAGAGTAAGGTTAATGTCAGGCTGGGCCTAAGAGAAAAGACCAGCACAGATGCCAAACAAACACTGAGAACCTGTGATCTACCCAGTGAGGTCTGTCCCTTACGGGTTGTGTTTCGTCTGCATTGTTCCCAGACTGTAAATAAAAGGTAAATGTTTGTATGAATTCGACAGACTTTGAGTGCATGCTGGATCACAAGCAGCAGGCGATACCCTACAGTGAACCGAGCTGCCTGCAGATCAGCGAGGATGGAAAGGTGCAGTGGGACACCGGGTCATCTAGGACAGAGAGAAGGGAGTTACCTCCAGGCTCCCGCCGGTCAGTATAACGGCATGCATTCTGCCCCGTTTTCGATTGATGTGTAGAATTTGCTCATGCACATATTTAAAGGTGACACGTCACACCCCTTTTTCACAAGTTATCCCATCTTTCAGGGGTCTTAATGAAGCATGTGTAACATGCCTCAGTCAAAACAGGGCAAAACATCCTGGCACTGCAGTTCCCTTTTCATGACTATGGCTTTTTTAGAACGTGTTTTTTGAGTCCCTGGTCCTTTAAATGATAATGAGACACTGCTTGCTCCACCCCCTTAAAGATTTACAGCAAATCAACTTATTTATCATGACGAAATACATCTAAGGTCAGACTTTTTTTAATTGCTTGTTCCTCGGATGTCCCTACTTAAGAATCTACTGTACAGGGAGGAAAAAAAATAAAAATAAATCTTTATTTTTTTAGCTCTTTTCAATTTCTCGAGGACTATGACAATTAAATAAAAAATGAATTAAAAAAAAAATTATTTAACCTACAATTAAATTAAAGTGAATCTGGAAAAAATTTAATGTACAGAACAATACCGTTGGCTCTCCACCGGAGGGCGGAAAAAGCTAAAAAATATATATTTTCTTTTCCTTTTTCTGAACTTCAACCATTGGTGCTACGGCGGATCCGAGAAATACAAAAAAAAAAATATTTTTTGTACATCAACAATATGATCGTCGGCGGATCCGCGAAACAAGCAATAAAAAAGTCTGGCCTAAGCCTAAAAAATGTACAAATGTGACTTGGAGTTTAGAATGGGATTTGAGACCCGCTCGTGCGCTGGGTTTGCTTTGTAGAGCCCGGTCACCTGCGACTGTGATTGGTTAGAGCTTAAGGAATTCACCAATCAGATTGTGTCGTGTTAAAACGGGTAGGGAAGCAAACATAACAGCGCTAGCTAGCATGCTAAGTAAGTGTTGGTTGGGAGACTCTGAACTATTAAGCTCGTTTCGCGCTAGATGGTGACATTTTAAACTGTTTTGTAGTTTGTGTTTAGAAACGTCATGGGTAAGAGATATTACTGTGATTACTGTGACAGGAGCTTTCAGGACACATTACACAACAGAAAGAAACATCTGAACGGTGTTCAGCATCACCGAGCCAAAAAAGCCTGGTTCGATAGTTTCAGAGGTGATGTCTTTGAAGTTTTGGGCGCCATTAAATTTTCACCAGCTCTTTTAATTTTGAGATCGATCTCAGATAAATGTCTATGCTTGTTTCTGTGCTGTTAGGTGCTGCAGACGTCTTGCAAGAGGAGAAACTCAAACTGCCATGTAGGAAGTTTCTGCAGACAGGTAAAGCCTAAAACTGCTCTGTCCCAAATTCCTTCTCATCCCTTATGTAGTGCACTAAGTGCCTAAAGCCTTGTGCGCTTGTTTACTCCTTTTTAACGCTTCACCATGCATTTAAAATTGAAATTACAACATAATAACAACATAAAGGAGACATGAGCGCAAGCAAAATGTTGTATTGGAAAAAGTACGTTTTATTTTCTCTCTGACTCATTAACTAACAACATTTGAGCTCTATTTATAGACCGCGCGCTAGTGTGTATAAGAAATGCTAATAACCTTAGCAAAACTTGACTTTTTTGCCTTTCCAATAAAAGCTTCAGTGTGTGTACGAACATATTTTTGCCCCCGAGAACTAACTGTTTTTAAGGCACTGACCTCGTGTTAGGACCTCCCACTAAGGACTCATTTTATAATCTATTTTGTTTTATAATTTACTTAATTTAAAGAATTTTCTACTTCTAATTTAACTTTTACTATTAATTATTTTATTTATCGACCTGGTTTTGCTGTAATTGAATATTATTTAGGTGTTTATTTAGTTAGCATCTAGGCCACCCATGAAGAATGGGTCCCCTGTTGAGTCTTGGTTCCTCCCAAGGTTTCTTCCTACCATTTTATGGAGTTTTTCCTTTCCACTATTGCCCTAGGCTTGCTCAATTGGGATTGGCTTTTTAGGACAGTGTAATAGAGACAATGCTCCATTGTAAAAGGCACTATACAAATAAATAAACTTGAACTTGAACTTAAGGTGTTAATAAGATGTAACAAAGTCTGTTATTGTTTACATTCTTAAGTGTTCACACATTTTTATTCTAGCCTCATTCATGCAATACAGAACAGGATACCGTGTTTAATTTGTATGAGGTCACAGTTTGTACAAATCCCGCTTTTTTATACACACACATTGCGCTCAAGGTACACTTGTCAGCATTAAGTAGGGATCGAATACCCCTGGGCTTTAAAGTACTTTCTGTAGGGTTGTGCTGGTGTGAAATGGTACAACAGTGCTGCTGGAGGTTTTAGTGCTGGGTTAAGGGCTTTGCTCAAGGCCCCTATGGTGACAGCTTGGCAGTGATGGGACTTAAATCCTGGACATTGACCACCTTATGTGAGGTCTGGGTCCTTAACGGCTGTGCCAACACAGTCTACTAAACTATTTGTGTGTCGGGTGTGTATTGCAATGTGTGTTGCATTAAGTAGTGTGTGACATTTTGTTTTAATCGCACCCTCTCTTTTTTTTCTTAGGCCAGTGCATGTTTGGTTCTAACTGCCGCTACTCTCACATGTCTGAACAGGAAATGAAGGTTTTGGAACATCAAGTTGCAGGTGATATTCTGATCTAATATGTGTATGAGTTTTGCATTTTGCAGTAAAATCTCAGCTTCTACTTTATGACTTTGCTCGATTATGCAGTCAGCTATGTAGGAAAAACCCAGGTTCTATGATCAGTCTTATAAAAATAATAACCTCTTAATTAACACGAGTTCTGTTCTTCAGTCTTCTATTTTATTTCTGAACCTCACTGTTGCCTCTAACACAATTGAGTATTTTCTGTTTAAATACACACACTTTAACTCAGTAATGTTCTTGGTAATGTGCTTTAATTGGATCAGATGCGTTGGGGGCAAAGAAAACACTAAAACGTGCAGTGCAGTGGGTCTCCAAGACCAGGGTTGAGAAACACTGACTGATTAAACTATTTTTAATAGTGCTTATTTTAATTAGATTTTATATATAATAACGTCAAATGGGTTGTGTCTAGATAATTGCAGTGCACACAAAAATTAGGGGCTATTTCAAAATGAATATGAAGCAATTTAAAGAAAGAAGCATTTGATTTTCTAAAGGAAATAAGTCAAAAAGTTGTTGATTATGCAAATGAGATGTGATTAGTAAGTGGGGTGTTAATGGGGGTGAACAGAAGCATGTCAAACTGGACCAGAGTGCCCCCATATTGACAGTAGGGTGTATGGTCACCCAAGAGTGTCAAAACACACTGACAATGATGGTGCATGAATAGGATCAGATTATCCAGCAGTTCTTCTGGGTTTCTTTTGATATTCATTTTTGTGTCAATGCTGATCCAGAACTCAGCTGCAAGACTTGTGTTCATTGTTCTCAAGTTCACACACACACTACACCACTGCTCCGATCTCTCCACTGGCTCCCTGGAGCTGCTTGCATTAGTTTTAAGACTCTGATGCTTGCTTACAAAGCTAAAATGGGCGTGCACCCTCCTACCTTGCAGCACTTATCACACCCTGCACCGCACCTCGCTCACTACGGTCCTCTAGCACTGCTCGACTGGTCCCCCTGCCTCTCAGAGGACAAGGAAGGGATTCATCTAGACTCTTCTCTGTTTTGGCTCCCAAGTGGTGGAATGAACTTCCCCTCAATGTTCGTACAGATGAGTCTCTGGTTATCTTCAAACACTCTGAATAAGGGTGTCTGTTAAATACTGTAAATGACCAAATATGAGCAGTACCACTTTTTGTTCTGGCAACATCGAGCACACATTATGCACAGGTGTTGGTCCCCTGCAAGAATAACCGAAGTGGATGGTGCCACCTAGGGGCAGCTCTGAGAATCTACCAAGGTAGTTTCAGTGCTGTAATTTATTTACATGCCGGATGTGTCCTGGCTCTGTAGTCGGCCACCAAACAGCTTCTGGCTGATTATGACCATCTGCTGGCACACACTTGGTGTTCACAGACCTCTGTCATTGCGAAATGGATTAAAACAATCGGAGACCCATTAACTCTGAGAATTTGGCAGGTGATGAATAAAATGAATTAGTCCAGATGGTTGCTCAGTTTGGAGGTGAGCATGATGTGTGGATTTGTTTAGTGCACTGCACACTTTAAATTGCTGAAATTTCAGAGCGTACAAATGCTGCAGATTAACGTCATTAGTCACATTCCAATATGCAACAGCTCGACGTGCCTAAAGTTGCATGATGTACGTTTTCTGTAAGCAGCCCGTCTTCCCAAAATATCTGAAAGTAAAGAAGTCATCCCTCCATTCTTTGACAGATGAAAGACGACAGGAGGTGAACCCGCACCATGGCGCGTCCTCGGCTGAACCTTCACTAGACGACTGGCTCTCCAGGCGAGAGAAGAAGAGAGCGGCGTTGAACACAGGAAGGTAATTCGTGTCCTAATTAAAACTGTTTCTCGTTGTCCTGTGGTCATATTGTCCCTTATTACATCCAAGCGCCTACAGAGTATGGAATTATAAAAAGTGTTGGGTTGTTGTTTGTGTTTTCAAACAGAAAGGCGCTGTTGAGTGACAATGTGCCTGCATTCATTCACTATGTAGAAGCAAATAAGGCTTAGTCCTGTAAATTGCCACGAATCCAAGAAAGTGTAGTTTTGGGGGGAATGAGTCCTTCTCAAAAATGGAAGTGTCCAGATGGGATTAATGCACCGTGTAAATAAAGCAGTTTGGCTTCACTTGCACTGTTGTCATCGTCTCCAGGGCTACGTTCACATAACAAGCCACATTGCTCAAATCGGATTTTATGTATCTTGACAATTCACATTCACAAATGTAAGTGACCTGTATCTGTCTGTGCCGTAAACGAATCGCTCCCCGAAACTTCTCACTTGAGCATGTTGAGACACGTCACCTTCTTCACCAACAACAAAAAATGTCCTCCCAGAATGCTCTGTGTATAAAGGTGTAATGGATGCGACAGCAGCTCGTGTGGAACAGAAAACATCTCGTCTGATGAACATACTCTGGGTCGAGAATATGTTAATTGTCGAATTATGTCCAATAGATCGAATACTGAATTGAAAAGATCGGATTTGACATGTCCACATAGCCCTGAAAAAAAAAAAATCAGATCTGAGCCACATTAAGGCAGAAAATCAGAATTGAGTCGCTTCAGCCTGGTAATGTAAACGTATCCTAAACTTGGATTTCCAGCAAAGTCTTTAATATAGTCCGAGTTCCTTTAGCATCATAGCTCCAAACAGTTTTCAGACATTGAGGTAAACTGAATGTGATATCTGTAATAATGTGATACGGTGCTTGCTTGGCTATAATTTAAAAAAAAAAAAAAAAAAACTATATTCAAGTATAAAATATTCATATTAAATACGTTCATATTCACAATGGTTGGCATTGATTAAATACGATTGATTATTATTTGTTGCCATTTCCTGTGTAGCAGATCTCAGGTGGCTTTCTGCTTCAGCTCAGCACGAGTGAGCCTTTACTAGAACCTGTGCTTTGTATCTTACAGCGTTTTAAAACTGGAGGAGCAATCGGGAGCTGAAAGTGAGGACGTTCCAGTGTTCCTGCTATCCATCCCAGATCTTCCTCCGTCTCTCCTTCCTCTTCCTAGAGGAGCGAGGGGAGCAGGTCATACTGAGTGGGGCTAAACGTAAATCCACATTTTTGCATTATATTGTTTCTTATACGGGTAGTTTTTTTTCAAATAAGCAGGATTTTGTTTTCTCACAATATTGCATTTGCATTTAACACTTAGCATTTGCATTTTGCATTTAACACTTAGCAAGTCTAACAGTAAAAGAAATAAAGAGTGCGATTCAAGTGCATTTTTACAGCTCTAGAGATCTCTGGTTTGATCCCTGACCTCTGACTGTGTAAAGTTTGCATGTCCTTGTGGGTTTTCTTATATTTACTTTGGCATCCTTTTTTAACATATTTTAGGTTAATTGGTTGCTCTAAATTTGCCCACTGTGAGTGTAAATTTGCTCCTGCCATTTATACTCAGTGACGTTCATGCGATGTTACGTGAAACAGACAAATAATGAAATCTAATAGCATAAAATCAACACTTTTTAT
This sequence comes from Parotocinclus cesarpintoi, assembly GCA_034780495.1. Taxonomy (NCBI): domain Eukaryota; kingdom Metazoa; phylum Chordata; class Actinopteri; order Siluriformes; family Loricariidae; genus Parotocinclus; species Parotocinclus cesarpintoi. The sequence continues at coordinate 12,469 of JAUZSV010196565.1, forward strand.
AGAGGGGCACAGCTGCGTGCCTCGCTTACCTTTGTAAACTGTAAATATTGTAAATAAATTGCACACCTTACTGTTTTTAATTGAAATTTGAGAAGCGGGACATTTCTCTCTCTCTCTTCTCTCTCTCTCTCTTTTCTCTCTTCTCTCTCTCTATCTAATATATATATATATATATATATATATTTATATATATACACACATGAAGTACCACTGACTGACCTATTGACTGACTCATCACAAAATCTCTGGAACCACCAAACGAATTTACATGAAATTTGGTACACAGGTTCGTCTTACCTCTTAGGTGCTCATTAAGATACGGTTTTGATAGATTTACAA
>JAUZSV010196675.1:0-12807 GCA_034780495.1 Parotocinclus cesarpintoi
TCACAGAAGAGTAAATGATCTTTACCAATGACACTGACACAGCTCCATATCAAAACAGACCCTTGGTTTAGACTTGTAGCCTTTTCATTTTTGGTCTGGAGCCCATGGCATCCAATTTTTAAAAATGTTTTGAAATACTGATTCATCTATTCACAACAGATGTTTTCTCCTCCGAGCCCAGAGAAGTCAACGCCCCTTCTGGACATGGTAACATGAGGATTCTTTTTTGCACTCTAAAGTTATAAGTGGAATTTGTGAATGTACAGTAATTCCTTATTGCGGTGCTTGACAATGGTGTGCCAAAGTAATGGCTTACCCATATTAGTTATTGTTGAATGACGGCTCTTGATGCAGTGCCATGTCAGGGATCAGAGATCACATGTTCAGCTTAAGCTTGTGCTCTTGGCCTTTATGCACTGAAATTCAATCAGATTCCTTGATTTTTATGCACTGAAGAGGGAGAAATATGCAAATCCTTCCAATATTTCTTTGAGGAACATTGTTTTTAAATGTTTCAATAATTTGCTTACACATTTGTTGACAAACTGGAGATGAACTGGACCCGTTTCAAATCACACCTGTTTTTGTTTAGTTCATTACTAGCTCTAAATTGCCCTTGTCTCAACATGTTTGGGAATGGGTCACAGGTCTAAAATGCTGGGATGTTTATTAACAAAATAAAAAAAAAGTTGACAAAACACCCTGAAATATCTAATGTACATACAAGTGTAAAAAACATTGTATTTTTTCTATATGCATTTTCCATACAACTTTTTTCTCATTTTGGGTTGTATTTAATTGTGGAGATGGAAGGTTAAGGACAGAAAAACGGGTTGGAATAAGTATTTAGTATTACACGGCTGTACTGCATCATATTTTTACTGAATTCTGACAACCATGTGATTATATGTGTCTATATGTAAATACTGCAACTTTACACGAGCAACATCAAAAGCATACCAAACGCACAGCAGCTACTAACCTCTGCTAATACGCTGCTTCTCTCCAGACAAGATGCCCGGTGTGTCAATTATGCTAATACTCTGCAGGACTTGGTTAGGCATCTGAGAGCAGATGAACCTGGTGGTACAGAAAAAAAAAACATGAGCATTACCAAGAAAAACAAATGGATGCCCAAACTCACATGCTGCATGTTGACTGTAAATCATTTGCCTGAGGCAATGGGAAGTGAAACACCTAATGCAAACCAAACCACCTCCTCACTTAATTCTCACACATTTTTATGAATTTTACTAATGGCATCTGCTAAAACTATGAATAACCTAAAACTCCAAATCAGAAAAAAACAGAACAGTACAGAAAGTGCAAAAAAAAATATCAAAAACGCAGTGTAGTTTATACTTATTGTGTAGATATTATGATCCTACGATAATTCATGTTGAACATTTCATTTGTTTGAAATAAGAACACATGGAAGCCCTTTACTGTTATTCACCCATTGCCATTCAAGAAGTTTTGGCACAAAACAAAACGATGGAGTGTTTCAGGCGTTATTTTGTCTTAGGGTGAAGAACAGTAAAGGGCTGTCATGTCACATTCTATTTTAAAATTCTTCACACATGTTCTATTGGGGATAGGTCAGCACTGCAGGCAGGCCAGTCCAGTAGCTGTACACTCATCTTCTGCAGCCTTGTGTGTAGCACAAGGTTTTACAATGTGTTGTTGACACATTCATGGACGTCCCTGGAAAATGTCAATTTCTTCCAGAACTGTTGCATCTGCCCACAATACACATTTCACTGTGTGATGGTTTATCCCAGATGCCTAGATCTTAAAAGTTAAAACCACTACCACCAAGTTTAATTGGAATTTGTGACTAATTGTTATAACAAAAGTAATTAATTGACCATGTAGTTAAATCAGCTATTATAAATGACGTTTCTTAATGCATTTTTTAATCTCATTACAATCTCCAAATTGACCCACCTCTTGGGAATGTGTTGCACTCCTGAAATGCAGGAAAAAATGTTTATTACCAAATGAAATTAGGTTGACCAGCCAAAACATGAAATATATCAGGTTTATACTGTCTGCAATTAAATAAAATTCAAAGCAAATGTAAGACTCACTGTGATTTTTTAATATTTATTTTTTATTGTATTATTATTATTTTAATTGCATTTTCTATACTGTCCCAACATTTTCTTGTTTTGGTATTGTATAAATTTGTTAGAAAAGTAGAGACTTAAATTCTTTGAGATTAGTCTTGAGATTATTAGGCAGTACTTGGAAACTGTCATATGTGAAAAAAGGTTTTGTACAGGTTTAGGTTTTTTCTTTTAAAATTATATTTAGCAATAAGATCAACTGCTCAGTTACAAGAAAACAAAATACAATATCATTCCAAAACATGCCATTATATGACGCACAGATTGAACCACGGGAAGTGGTGTGCATTGTTTGAGGATCCTCTGGAGAAAATGGGATGCTCTCTGCCAAGTGTGTCTTTGACCTCTGTGGCAGTGATTGTCAAAAAAGTACTTACCCATATCCCTTATACATAAATATTCAGCCAGTGTGGAGATAACAGCCCTCCCAGAACGGACTATATGCTAAAGTTAAACACTAAAAAGCAGGCCACAAAAAAAACGTTGCTGCATGACGAGAGGAGTCGAATTTCCAGTGCCATTATGTTTATGGAAATATATAGTTCATAAAACAGGAGAAAAAGAAAGAAAGCAGAGGAGTATATCAGCTAACACTATAGTAGCACTGCATTCTCCTTCAATTAGAAGAACAGTAGTGATATGTTTTTTTTAATAAGATCTAAAAAGGACCCATTTGATCCACCATACAATGCATTACACAACAGAGTTAAGGAGTAGGAGACTTTCTTGTTGGTGTTTGATAAGCACAGTGTGGAGCTCTGCCCCACGTATTCTAAAAGATATAACACAGCTATGGAAAAGGCTTGTTTTGGCATAAACTTAGGTGCATGTTGTTATACCGCTTCCAGCTGAGAGTAAATATTCATGCTTGTTATTTACATAATGAAACAAGCTTAAAGCCATACCATATTTTAAGGTGTGTTCCACCAATCAAGCTGTGTGTGTCCTAAAATGCTGACAACAATAAAATGGTGCTAAATGCTGCATGTTAAGGCATTTTCTGTCCATACTGGTCCCGTGTTATTTTTAGAGTTAATCAATATCCCCAATGGCATCATATTCTGCTTTGTCAGAGAAAATGTGCTAATCATAAATTAAAGCTCATGTTCCTGGAAGTTAGGCTACATTTGGACCAGAATGGCATATTTTTCAACCAAACAATCTTTCTAAAAAAATTAATTATGCAGACATTGTGAAAACTCGATGGAATTCCCCTTTTTATAACATATGTGACAGCATGTTTCCTTCAGAAATGAGCAGAAGTCCTACTTATGCACACATTTATGAAATAGGCATATAGCTATAAAAAGGAAGTGAAAGTCACTTGATATTTATTTCAGTTTCACTCATTACTAAATACTTAAATACTAAAGGACCCAACAGTGACAGCTTCGAAGAGGTGGGATTTGAACAATGGAGTGCAGTACCTTACGTAACAGATTTTTTAACTTCTTAATGTTTATTTGTATAGCTGTTCATATGTTACTGTATCACCAAACACCTCCTGCACTGTATAGGGTTCAACATGGTATATTTACTTTGTAGTTCTACAATTACAGTCTGTAGTCCATCTGTTTCTCTACATACATTGTTTATCCCCTTTACTCAGTCCTCTGATGGTCAGGACCCCAACAGGACCAGTACAGAACAGGTGGTGGATCATTCTCAGCACTGCAGTCATACTGATGTGGTGATGGTATGTTAGTGTGTGCTGTGCTGGTGTGAGTAAATCAGACACAGCTGTGCTTCTGGAGTTCCTTCGAAAACTTTTTTTGTTCTTAACATTTTAATTTGAACTGTATAAGCATACTGAATTTAAACTGGTCATTTACGTGTAGCCTGCCAGCTATCAGTCATACTTTAAAGAAGCAAATCCACTGTTAATGACCACACCCAGGTAGGAAACCAACTGTTTCATAAGCCACAATCAGGTAGATGCTATCAAACCATCCAGCCCAAGAAAAGGTTAATTAGTCATCTTAACTGAGCATAAGCATTCTAACAATCTACACCACCTTCACCTCACTCTGATCAACATGTTCATTTCTACTCTGACATCAGCCATCTGTGCAGTCTAATTCTCACCAATTAACTTACACTGGACAAATCTTTGTAAACTGGATCATAAGAATGATTTTATGCCATGTACATTTTATGTAGCTGTGTCTGTGGTGCTGTTTAAGGTATGTGTTAGTTTGTGACAGCACTGTTGAATGTGCAGCATAAATGACACGAGATACATGTCTGTACATCGCACTGTCATGGTACAGTGCATATTTAATGTACTGGACTATGGACCAGAATGTCTATTGTTTAAGCATGAATAGTCCCATGCTGCTACTGTTGGATCCTTGAGCAACAGCTTAATCCACAATTGCTTGGCTTGTACAAAGTAATTGGTATCAGTTGTAAAGTCACGCTCACTGTAAATGCTAACTCACTGTAAATGTACATGTATTTATCATACCCCGCACCGCACCTCGCTTACTCCGGTCATCTAGCACTGCTCGACTGGTCCACATGTCTGTGAGGGGACGAGGAAGACATTCATCTAGACTCTCTCTGTTTTGGTTCCTAAGTGGTGGAATGAACTTCTCCTTAATGTTTGGCCAGCTGAGTCTTTGGCCGCCGTATGAAGGCCCACTTATTCTGCACTTACCACAACTAACACCTTTTTGCAGTTTCAGAAGAGTATTCTTGTTTAGATTCCTGATTATTAGCGATAGATTATGTTACCGAGGTCTTAAAGCACTTTTGTAAGTTGCTCTGGATAAGAGCATCTGCTAAATACTGTAAATGTAAAGGCAAAGAAAGTATGTGTTCTAATTCTGCATTCTGTATTTATATCGAAACTGGTTGATGGTTTCTCAGAAGTACTTCTACAAGTACCTGGAACAAACTACTTAAAGCATGGAAATAACATCTTTGTTCATATAATTGTGATTTTTGTTGTATGTTTAAACAAAAAGACTAGACTACACTGCTCAACATTGTTCTTTAAAGACTTTCCAACATTACAATCCCAACTGAACTGAATATCTGGCCTTAATGAACAGATAAATAAAACAGTTTTGAACCTTATATTAAGCAGCCATGTGCACATTTTTCCAGACCTTTACCTTTATCTCATTTCGGATTGTCATTTTGCTACACTCATTCTGTGTTGTACACATAAAAGGCTGTGTTGGCGAAAAGACTGTAATGAGTGATTAAAGGAGTCACACACCATGATAATACTACCTAAGACTACCTGGAATCCATTAAAGAAAGAATCCTTTAATATCTAACTCACCTGTTCAGGAAGGCATTTCCAAAGGCATTGAGTTTGCGGAAGGGTTTCTTGGGGTCCACCACCAGTGCATTGCCAGGTACCACTCCTTCGCTTTCACCATACATCACAGCAATGAACCCATCTGTTGTGGGCTCAGGCCCAATCCGCATACCTGGAAAATCCTGCTCCAGCAGATACCTGTAGCCAGAAGAGCAAAAGGTGATGCCTATGAGCAAAGACATTTTTAGCCCTACACATCAAGAGTTAAAAAAACTGTTCAGTATACAAATTATACAAATTTTTGTGCAAAAAAATAAATAAATAATAATAATTTACTGGAAAAAGTAGCGGGAGAAAATAGGGGAAAATATATGTGGGTGGGTGTGTGTATATACACATATACTATACACACACGCATACACATACATACATACACATATATATGTATATATACACATACATACCCACACATGGCACAATATATTGTAAAAGGTCACCTTCAGGAGCATTCTAAATCCATGGGAATTGATATGGAGTTGCTGCCATAACAGTTTACACTCTTCTATTCTGTGTGGAAACTTTTGAGAATTCATACAGAAGATCTCATTTTGTGAGATCAGACTGATGAGAGGGCCTGGTTCACAATCTCTCTATATATAATGTAGTAAAAACTGTTGTCACTGAAAGAGTGCTAGGCGTAAAAATGTAGGGAGGACATATTTACATAAGCAGCTTGTGCCAGTGTCAGTGACACTTCACACTTAACACTGTTGCTAGCAACAAAGATTAGCCATAAACTTATTACTTTGCAGGGGCGAGATAACAGACACCTAACAGCTGACCAGCAAAGCAAATGGAAGGACCTATATACTAGTTTATGATTGAATATGTTCTCATTAATCATTCAGATCTACACCAGAAGTCTGGATATATTCTGATATTATAATGTTTTAACTACAGAAAATATTTTTTTGTTCATTTATTTCATGTCACATCAGCATCAATGGCTTTTCCCGACAGGAGCAACGTTACATTGCTACTAGTCAGTCACATTCATACAGGGCCAATTTAAAGTGGCCTAATGCATGTCTTTGGATTGTGGGATGAAATCAGTTGCTACAGTTGGTTCCAGGATTATTGGCACCCTTAGTATTTTAATTTTATGAAAACATAATTGTGGTTAATCGAACATTGTATAATTATTCTGTTGTAACTAAACAGCATCACGTTGTCTTATATAACTATTGAAGGAATTAGATAATACAGAGCAAGGTCACTTGATAAAGAATCTGTTTAGTCTTTAATCTACGGCATTTTTTAAAATACCAAATTTCAATTGGGTTTAGGCCAGAAAACCAGGATTATCCATGTCTGCTGCTGGAATACTTAATCCCAGCCAGACCTTGTTTTAATTTCAAATCTTCTGGTTTGTAATCGAGTCCATGATGAAATGTGACAAGCTCTGTGGTCTTTAACAAGAAAAAAAAAAAATCACAACAACACCAATCCTCCACCATGTCTAGTGGGAATTGGAGCATTTACTCGATAATGCCATTTCCAGTCACAGTGGTTTGTAGAGAACTACACACAATTCTGGAAAGATGAAAGAAAATGTTTTATTGTATACAACTTTCATATAGAGATACTCCTCTATGATAGAAATATAATATCATAAAATAAACATAAATGCAATTTTAGCAGAATCCATCAGAACTTTTAATGCCGAAATATGTACTCAATGCAAGTCAGGTTAGATACTAATAACAGATTTGTAACTCCACAAGACGCAATCTTCTGGAAATCACTGAAGTTTTTCGTATGTGGGCAAATGGGGGCAAAATATAGGTGCCAATAATAAAGTTTTCCATACACAATGACGATACAAACAGTAACTTAGAAAAGGATTCCTACTAAATTAATATGTCACATTTCAGCTTTCTAAACACATATTTAAGGTTATGTGCTAATCTTAAAACTAACTGATAAATTAGCACTAATAAAATATTTTACATAGATCAAGTTAAGAGAAGACAGAGTGGAGCTTCAGACAGACCAGGCTTTTACAAACAGTCTGTTTGATTTTCATGAGTCAGTGTGTGCAGACCCAATTATGCAATAGACACTTTTTTATGTTGTAACAGGTGCTCAGGAAAACAACATGAGTGTGTGAATATGTCAGTAATCTATGAGATTGTATCTTAGGGGGACAACATTCAAAAAGAGTCAGCCTCTTTGGGCAACCTAGATTTTAAATGCAATACAGTCAATTACGGTTAATGGGACCACATCAAGAAACAATGGTTTTGGTCCTAATAACTGGCTGTTCCGATTAATCGAACATGCCCTATGTTACAAGAAGACGGGACGTGCTATGTAACATATTAAATGTTTATTAAACCTTTATTGTACGATTTAAACGTATAGCGAATGTACAAACAAGAACTACTGTTGCTTACAAACTTTGTTCATTGAAAAATAAATTTGCAACCAAGTTTTTCGAAACTATCTACAACACAATGTATAGGTACTCAGCATGCGAAGCATAATACTGTAAAAAAACAAGTTCTAACTAAATTAGTTTGAAAAACTTATCCAATGTGATCTGACGCATTCTCTTGACGGACTGCACTTGAACAAAATTAAGAAGGTGGTGGGTGTACACAGCACAACTTTTCGGATTTCCTGAACTTTTATAAAAGCATCTTCTCCCAGGGATCCTAAAAATCCTCCTATAAATCGCTGATCCGCTTCGCATCCGCTAGGTGGCGACTTGTGGCTTCTTTTACTTATTCGCGCTCACGTTCTTTGGTCCAATTAAGCAGAATTATGGTCCAAATAAGCGAATAGCATTACACGTTTTTAATAGGATTTGTTTCTGTACTTTAGGATTTGGTCTGAATAAGCGGCTGGTCCCATTAACCAGTGGTCCTATCAACCGGATTCAACTGTACATGTAAACACGATCTATAAAATTTATCGTTTTTATAAAACGATTTAATTAATGTAAAAACTTTGTAGCAGAACTGTGTTGCCAAACTGAGCTTGGGAGAAATGGTCCTTCATATATGCACCATATAATAGCCAAACATATCTTTAGCAACCAACGTGCACAGACTGACAAGGAATGTAAGAAATTACAAGAAATTACAAACACTATTTATGTAAAAACTGTGTGCTTATTTAAGGCTCGTTTCTGTAAACAATTCATTTCAGGACACCTGAATTTCATTTACAAATAAAACCAGAATTCAGTCCTAAACACGAAGCGAGGGAGAGTTAAGTCAGTTTAATTGCTAACTGCACCCAAATGGAGCAATTAAATTGCCAAGCACTAAAGGTAAAGGGTATTTTAAATTGGAAATATGCTATTTTGTTTACATCAAGGAGCTGTACCTCACAGATACTGACAAAAACATTGTATCAGATAAATACCCTGAATACATTCTTATTTTTCACCCAGTGGACACCATCAGCGTACACTAAAAAAGTCACTATAGAATCAAGGTCAACTTTGGTGAGAAACTCTGCTGCTGCCCTTAAGACTTTATTACGACGTTCTGAGTCAAAGCTTTTCGGTTAAACATACATCCATTATCTTCCTCTTAATCCACACGGTGGCCTGCAACTCCGGGCATAAGGGTAGGAACAACCCTAGACGGGGCGCCAATCCATCCTAGGGCACACACACAATCACACACTAAGGGCCACTTTGTAGAGACAGAAATCCACCTAACGCATGTCTTTGGACTGTTGGAGGAAACTGGAGTACCCAGAGTAAACCCACGCAGACACGGGAAGGACATGCAGACTCCACACGGAAAGGACCCAGGTCTCTCCACCCTGGGATTGAACCCGGGACCTTCTTGCTGTATATACAACCTAATCCCAAACTATGTATAATTGTGTTGAGCAGTATATGGTTAAAGACTTTAGTACAGAAACTCAATGTGGGAGTGAGTCATGGGCGGCATACTGGTTCATCCAGTATACTGGTTTTAATTGCCATTGTGGTATAAATGTTGATAAACTGCCATCCTTAAAACAACACTGTAACAACTGTACCACTTCAATAATCAGCAAATTATTTTATATTATACAATTTGCCACTACAGACGCCACACAACTCTGTGTAGAACAGAATCACTGAGTGGGACTCCCAGTGTCTGAGGTTAAAGAAAGCAAGAGCAGACATGCAAAAGAAGGACTTGTGCCCAAGATAGGAGCTGTGTCTTCAGCTTCAAAGTTTTTTGTTATTAAGAAAAATCAGACGAAGACCAAAAGGTTACACGTTGCAAAGTTTTCAGGCCGCTCATGGCAACACTAACAAAATACTCTCATCATCTCAGCAAAACACATGTTGGAATACTGAGTGTAAGAAATTGTGTCGGATTCAATGCCACTAACCAGTAGCACCAGTAGCACCAGTGAAGCCAGAAGTAGCTTGATGAAGCATTTTCTTGAGTGACTGCATATGTAAGGAAAAGCAAGCAAAAAAACTTTAAAAACCGTTAAAAACTTACAAAAGCACTAGCTGTCCAGTTGAGATAAATAAGTTCAGAATAACAAGTAAAACATTTACATTTACAGCATTTAGCAGATGCCCTTATCCAGAGCGACTTACAACTGGTACAGTCTTACAATCCAAGGTGATTAAGGGCCTTGCTTAAGGACCCAACTGTGGCAGCTTGACAGAGGTGTGATTTGAACCCTAGATCTTCTGGTTCAGAGTCCAGTAATTTAACCAATAGGCTACCACAGTTTGACACACTTGAGCTGATGTCTGACGAGGTGAATGCTGAAAACATAGGTCTATCTTCTGTTTAATACCCTGCAGTTAATAACATTAAAATAAAATAAACTCTTTACACTTTGTACAGTTTTTCAACCTTTAACAATTAGCCAGATTTCATAGCAATGCCAAGAAATATTTCATGTCCAGGAAGTTCCTGCACTGGTCACTGAGTTCCTTATAACAGGAACATGCAGCCGGGTGCTGGCACCGGGCACCGGACACCGCGCTACGAGGAAAACGTAGTTCCGTCAATTCTGAATGGGACTGAATTACGCCAGAACAAAAGGTACCGCATCAACAAGTACGATGACATTACCTCGCCTTGAGTGGAGTTTCAGAAACCTTTCTGATCTTGAGTTCAGCCTGGGTGTGATGTTTAAGGCGTCTGTTGTTTGTATTTTGGCGCACCAAGGTGAAGCAGCTGTATGGGTTCAGTGAGCTGGCGTTGAAGATGCTCAGCGTGATAACACATTTGTGTGGAGCACACTTAGCCCCTTAGCTTTCACACACTGCCTATAAAAGCGCAATGACCGGCACCAATGCGCACAAAGCGGCGTGACGGAAACGCACCACTCATAACACGCAGCGCGTTCCAATAACACCGGGCAAACAAACATCTGGAAAGCCTTTCAATCCAGCTGCACCTAAGCTTAACTTTCACTTCCCAACGCTGACCGCCTCCCCCCGTTTCTCCACGCTCCTACACACCCCTGCTTCATCAAGTTGGAAGAGTGCTTACTCACCTTCTGTCTTCACCGAGTCGCGTCTCGCGTCCTATTCGAGCTGAAACCTGTAGGAGAAAAAACTCAAGCTGCAAAATTCCGGAACATCCAGCAGCGCCATCCAGCGCCTCCGCACACCCAGTCCTGCTCCTCTACAGACCCTCTGAGTCCAAACACCTGGGCAAAACGACTTTATCACATTTCATTCAGGTGCCATTTATTCCTGTGCTATGGGTTACTATTGCGTGTCTTAGCGTGCGGTTTGGGACGCAGCCCATCACTCTGACGCCATTATATTCTATGAACCCTGTGCTGCCATCTAAAGGAGTGAATGCGAATCGTTTGAGTGCGCATGACGTAATCCGTTTTATATCTCATCATAAGAGTTGTGCTCCAAGGAGCATGACGAGGACAAGATTTTGTTGGTGTTGTTTTCAATGGGACTCATCGGTTTTTCGTTTATTTAAAGTTAACGTGACATGAGTGTGAATTACTCGCTAATTGTTGAGGTCTTTTATGACCTTCTCTGCATCACTGTTGGATAATGGCAAACATAAATACAGGTAAGAACCATCTAATCAAAATCCGGTCACTTTAACGATCAGGGTATTAAAAATTATAATTAATTGTAAAAGGACATAAAAATCTGCATTCTAGTTACGATGATCTTTGTAGTACTGTCTATCATTTTTGGCTTCAGGTACTTTATTCTCTCCTCCTAAGTGTTATGGCTTTTACCCAGACCGGGTCATAACAGTATATTACCGTGAGTTCCATAATTATTATAACACACAGCAAAATTCATTTTAAAAAAAAAAGTCAGCTTTAAAAAAGACATCTCAACAACGTGGAGATTTGGGTAAAAAATGAAAGGTGGGAAGCATCTTTTTCAGGTAATTGACAAGGCATGTAGAAAATGTGTCGTATACATTTGGTTAAAATTGGTCTTTTCAGGTTGTTTCAGCCACTTGAACCTAATTTTACCCATGATGTTTGCGTTTACCTTTAGTCATTTATCAGGCACCCTTATCCAGAGCCACTTACAACTGATATTCTTACAATCCACACAACCGTGGGCCTTGTTCAACTCCAATTCTGCTGTGCTCAATAAGATCATTTACCATAGCAAATAATTTCACACATCTTCTTCTTGGCCAAGAAATCACAATATATTGAAGTGATTATGTTTACAAAAACATTTAGGTTTTCATACAACATTTGAATCAAATTATTTTCAGGTCTATATTAAGGCTACAAGAGCCTTATTTTGCCGTGGATAAAAATCATTAATTCGTTCATTCATTATCTTCCGCTTAATCCATAATGGGCCGCGGGTCAGCCGGTGCCCACCCGGAAACTCTGTGCGCAAGGACAGGAACAACCCCAGACTGGGAACCAATCCATCGAAGGGCGCACACGCACAGTCACACAAAGAGGCACTTTTGGAGACACCACTTAACCAAACGCACATGTATTTGGACTGTGGGAGGAAACCAGAGCACCCGGAGTAAACCCACGCAGACACAGGGAGGACATGCAGACTCCACACAGAAAGGGCCCAGGCCGCTCCACCCTGGGATTGAACCTTCTTGCTGTGAGGCAGCGGTGCTACAAACCGAGCCACCGGATAAAAATCAACATTAATTAATTTAGGTATTAATTTAATTCAGTTTGTTTATGCTACTGTAACTAATGCTATTGCTAGTTTAATGAATGCCTTTGCTAATGGGTACTTTTGGTATTTATATATTTTGTTATTATACGGGTAAAAGTGGCAAACCCAAGATATAGCTATTTTCTATCATGTACCTTTCTTTTAAATATTCAATTCAGTTTTTCACATTAATCAATGTGAAAAACTGACAGAAATTCTGACTGAAATCTTAGCCAATC